>CAEGAF010090753.1:0-92332 GCA_903067075.1 Micropoecilia bifurca | reverse complement strand
TTCAGTAACTCTGGATTGTTTATTGTAATGGATCCTGTTTTTGCCTTTGAATGTTAAGTTTTATACTTGAATTTTTTTGGCAATGTTGAGAGGTTTTATTTTGGCTCTTTGCATTATTTAGCCTCTTCACAACCTTCATATGTTATCAGTGTGTTAAAGATAGTATTATTGATAGCAGTTCAATTTGCACAATGCCTGTTTTGTTTAGTTTTCTTCTAGGAAAAAGTTATTAAAAACAAGTTTTTGTCTAAATTAAGGTGAATTCATGGTTCCTTTTTCAAATAATGTAACAGTAGTGTTTATAATAAAAAATAAATAAATCATAACTATGTGATCGGTATCGGGGATCGGTATCGGTGATCGGCCCTCAGGGGTGATTGGTATCGGCAGAAAAAAACCTGATCGGCACATCCCTAATTTTGACATTTTGTGACAAATTCTGATGTATGTTAGAAATTAATACAAACACATTAGGTCTGAGAAGATGAAATGGATTTTGTGGCAATTTTTTAAAATTTTTTATCTTGGTAGAGATGGAAAAAAATATATACTCTTAAACTATATTTAAAGTTTATTTCACTTGTCTGGAGTGTCCAATTTATTGATTAAGGGATTAATCAACACGTAGGCCTCGTTCATATAATCTACCAGGAAAGCTCGCATTTAAAAAAACAAACAAAAACAAATAACCAGCCACCTGAAATAATCCAAAGATCAGGATTTTCATTTTGATTGTTTGAATCCTCCAAAATAAAACAATCACCTCCTCTCTCTCGTCAGGATTTTACTAATTAAATCAAGATGCTATACAAGTGATTCTCTCTGCAAATAGTTTATTTAGTTAGTTTTTTTTATTTTTTGGAGCCAATATTCCCATAATAAGCACCTCCCTCTATTCCTGTAAATCTCCAGTCATTTTGGACAAGGTAATGAGCAGAAACTAAAAGGTGTGCAGGTGAGCTGTCAGCTGATTCAGTGTGCCGCTGCTTTATAGCTCTCTGTGTGAACATGCGGAGAAATTGTGAAATCCCACCATCATTTATTTTCATTTCGTCTCTTAAATCGCCTTTGCTGAGGCACAAATTTAAGCCTAAAACAGTTATTTTAGGCTTAGTCACGTTTTAATGCAGCTGCATTTAAACGTGACTCAGATGAATTTCAGATGCGCCTTGATTAGTACAAACTTAGACCAGCTGAATGTGTCTGTGATGTTAAAGGTCAGCTGACCTGTTGATGTATTGTTGACTGACAGCCCACTCTTACACATTTGCATGTAAAGCAGGTTACTGATCTGATTACTCTGGACGGATTGTTATGTCTGGTTAAACGGTCATTGTTTGGCTTGTCTATTTACATCCTGAATAGCCAGGCTGCATGTTTGGGTTAGGGCTGGTTAGGCAATCTGTCTCCACTAGCCTGCATCAAAACTATTGATCAGGTTCGGCATCAAAGGATCTTAGCTATAAGCATGATAGCATGTCAAGTTTGACTCAGAAATGTTGCATTTGAGATGGTTAAAAAAATAAACTACCACAGCAGTTGTTGCTACACTATGTAGCACAATAAATGATGTAATAATTGTTTCCAGGTCCCCTGCGGAACAGTGTGATGCAGACTTCACATATCATATTTCTGGAAAGCTCTTGCTTTCTCTTTAAGGGCGCTTTCTGCAAACTAACCATCATCTGCGCTTTATGTAAAACGATTACATGCTACATATGAACTGTGAAGGAGTCTGTGGTTTTATTGCTCTGATGAATCAGCGCACATTACAAACAAACAGTCTGACCTGGATAAGTACATTCTGCTTTACCATGCAGCTACTTCAATACCTGCCTGCTGGTTCAGAAATAATATGCACAATATTGTGTCTTTTCTGAGTTGATGCCTATCTTTACAGATGTTCTCTCACATGTTCATGCATATCATCACTTAGAGGGATTACAGATTTCTAGAATTATACAGGAGATGATCTAATTCTAACCTGATGACTATGGTTCTCCTTATGAACTGACAATTATATCTTATTGTTTTCAGTGCAGATTTGTATGGCTAACCTGGGTTTTTGAAATAAATGGGTGCATTTTTTTTCTTCATAAATAAATTAATGACATTTCTCGCAGATCCTTTATATGCTTCCCTCTTCTCGTTTCAGACTTAACCTTATTTTTAACACAGCAACACAAGGCTTTTCAACCTTTTCTCTGAGCTGTCTTGTTCTCCATTATTTGTGACATTTAAACTTTTCAAAGCTCTTCCGTCTTTTTTCGTCTTCTTTTTTTCATCCCATAGTTTCTCACAAATGCCACTTTATCATAATGTTTAGGTGTGTGTTTTCAGGAAGAATGTTTTCGGTTCCAGTTACTTTTCCCGTCACGTCATTGCCCGAGTTAAAACCCACCATTTCTCTGTTTTCCTTGAAGCCTGCCCACTTTGTCTATCCATTCCTCTCTGTCTGTTTCTCTCTCTTCACCTCTCTCTCTCTCTCTCTTTCAATCTCATGTTTCTCTTTGAGGTGTGAAGGTGTTTTGTTGACACTTTGATCTAAGGGATATTGACCAGAGTCCAACATGGCTGATGGATGGCCGGCGCTTAAAAGTCGATAATGTCCACGCACGTTGGGGCTCATCACTTTTACTATCCGCACCAAATGAGCTCCTGTATGCGAAACAGTACGCCAAGTGATGTAATAACCCAATAAGTGTTGGGGAAAAGAGTCAAGCTAGGATTTATGGATGAACCACTGACAAGTCAAAATGAAACTGGCTTGAATCAAATTTTCATCAGACTTTTGGACTGAGTGATAACCTGATGTAATCTAAAGAGATGAAAAGAGAATTTATATGATCACAGATAGCAGAAAACCCTGCAAGTAGTGAGAAACAACCCATCCCTACTATAAGAAATTAAGCTTAATTGATGCATTCGATTGCTTAAGGAAAAGCCTTATTATCTTTAGAGTCTTACTTTAACACGTCTGCACTAAAATTCATAATATATTCCTATAATAGCAGAGTGTGAATGATTCTCCTCCACAATGACTTTGCGACAGCATATAATTTCCATCTGGCTCCTACTATAGGGAGCGTTTGACTTTTTGCACCTCCAAAGGGGAGAAAACTCGTTCCCAGCAGGAGTGTATCATTTTAAGCACATTAACAAGGGCATTATAGTCTTACTTAGACACTTGTGGTTTGAGAGCTGCATGAAGGCATCCTTTCTAACCACACTTCAACGGGGCATTTGACCCTGGTCCCCTGCCTTGCAGGCATCTTTCACAGGGACCAGTATGGTGCTGTCATTTGAAGTGTTGGAGGTATTGCAGCTGACCCTTGTCCTAATCCATGGGACACCAGTATGTCAGAGAAACTCAGGGTAGGATCACTTTCAGAGACAGGAGGATACAGACAGAGATTAAGGTGCAACCTCTTGTCCTTCAAGCAAAAAAAAGAAAAAAAAAACAGCAGTGAAAAAGTTGATGCAAAGGACAGAAATGTACAACATACTGGGAAAAACATGCAGATGCTGACCGAAAGGATGATATTAAACCAAGAGGACATAAAGGTGAATAAAATAAAATAAAAACAACGTGAAGGGAACTGATTTTTCCATAGAAATAATTTGTCATTGAATGCACAAGGTTGTTAGTAATCAACTTTAACACCCCATTGAAAAGATGACCTAATTTACAAACTTAAATGGAGTGTTGCCCAAACTATTTAAAGGACATTAATCAGTAGAATGGATGTTTTTCCCCCTTACCCTTTCTCCTAGTCGGGCCACCTGCTCTCTGTAAAAAGCATCCTGCTTCTTCAGATCTGCTTCCTTGGCCTCCAGCTGCTTGGCCTAAAAAACACAGGAGGAAAAAAAAAGTTTCTATGGAAATTATGGGAATAATTCACATTTTCTATATGTACATATAAATAAAAACACTTCCCAAATCAAACCCTTTTGTATCATAACATACTTGACTGTCCAAGAATATCTCAATGACTTAGAACACCACCAAAACGTTTATATATTGCAAAAGATAAATTCAAAAAGAAACCCAGAAGTGTTACAGTCACACAACACAATCATAGGGAAGACCCAACTTTACAGTTTAGTCAGTCATGTACAATCTCCATCAGTCACAAAAGGTCACTTGTACAAACAAGCTGACAGCTCAGATGATGCAGGATCCAAGCATATTTATGAGAATGTGAGTGGAAAAATAATGCGCAGAAGCAACAGGAGTAATATTTGTCTTGAGAGGATTGTGAAGCAAAGACTATTCAAGAGTTCGGGGAAGATTCACAAGCCACGGACCCTGGAAGGGTTCAGAACTTCAAGAACCGACATAACGCATGCATAACCAGGACGTGGGCTACAGCTCTCACATTCTTGTAGTCTTTTGATAAATTTTGCATTGAATTTGGAAATCAAAATGTCAGGGTATGATGGAAGAGTGGAGAGGCACTTCATTCATTCTGCTTAAGGTCCAGAGTCAAACCTCCACACTTGGTATCAGTGATGATTTGGGGAGGGATGTGAAATGCTGGTGGGGGTCCACTGTGGTTTGAAGAGTTCAAAGTTTTATGTACTAGGCGTCATCTACCTAAAGAACTTTGAACTTCACCCTTCAATTTACTAACAAGAAATTTTAAAAATGATTCTTAAAAGAGCCCTGCCTATATGCAGAGCGCAAAACTGCAGCAAAAGGACAATCATATTCAGTAAATTAGAATATTATTTCAGGAATTCAGTTGTCTAAGAGAAACATGCAAAAAGAAATTACACACAGAGTTATTTTCTTAATGTTATATTTTTGCTAAATATGAGTATTTTTCATTTAAAGTTAATGGAACTATGACATTTAAGATAAGAAGAAAAAATATCTATTTTCTAATCCAGAAATGTATTTAAAAAAAAAGAAGAAATGCACAAATTGCACACAGAAATGAATTATTAAAATAAATAAACTCTTCTCTAATAATATTAAAATGTTTTAAGACGTAGCGGTACCTGCACCCAGGGACATGCAGGTAGACATAAATGCATGCACAAGCATCAGAGTGCGAGAGCCTGCCTGTGCCTTGGCAGGTTCTTGTGCTTGTTCTTCAGGTAAAATACCAGGACAAGAAGACAGCATCACTTTTTGTAGCGACCATGTATTGTGTTCTGCCATATATGTTTACCAAGGCTACCTATCTTTGCTGTCCTCCCCTCTACTGTGACCTTCACTAAATGTACGACTGACTTTCTCTGTGACATACAGCACTGATAAGACCTGATAGATCACCTCTCACAGGAAAAATAAACAACATCAGCCTGTGCACGAGGGCCAAAGACTAATCAAAACATATTTACTAGTCCACACAAGATAATAAAAAAAGATCATTACCTCACCGGTCTAGCTAAACCAAACTGTAGGGACAATTTTGCAAACAGACTAAAACTGAAAGCTGTGCGAAAAACAAAAACAAAACAAAAAAAAACCAGAACAAGTCAAACAAACTGAAAAGAAATCCAGAAAAAGAAGAAGAAAAAAACTCACCTTCTGCTCAAATTCCTGAATAAGGCAAGCATTGGAAGAGAAGAGTAAGGAGACACTGATTTATTCTTTTCTTCAAAGTGACATTTGGAAAAGGTTTAGTATTCAAATGCCAGGAGTGACTGGCTGCCACGCTGTTCTGCTTCAGTAGTCATACTTCATCCTTCAAGTTTACACTATCGCTGGCAAATACACAAACCTGTGCATGGACCCTTAATGCATGTATGGTTCACAACCACAAAATGTGCGTTTATTCCTAAAGCGCATGACTATTTACAGTTATACACAAGATTACTAAAGAGTACTTTTACATTAGGAAAGCGGTCACACAGGTGTAGCCTTGAAGTTCTGAGTTTGAACACTATAGGAAGCTTGGGAATACAGCAGCAGAAAAAAAAAAATCACACACACACATATATATATATATATATATATATATATAAAAAATGCCTTAGCCCATCCAATCTTCACTACGCTGATAACCATCTGAGTGTAGCTACTCAACACACTGCAGGCGAAACTGTATGCGGCATGCATCGTGATGAGGAGTCCCAGAGAG
Organism: Micropoecilia bifurca; assembly: GCA_903067075.1. Classification (NCBI taxonomy): domain Eukaryota; kingdom Metazoa; phylum Chordata; class Actinopteri; order Cyprinodontiformes; family Poeciliidae; genus Micropoecilia; species Micropoecilia bifurca. Next base: position 86,240 of record CAEGAF010090753.1, on the reverse strand, counting down.
GAGCTGTCCTCACACGAGATGAGTGGGGGAAGTTTCAAAGTCAAGGGGATACTCCAAGCTCGCTCTGGAAGGAAGACCGAGACAGAAAACACTGTCGCAAAGGCAAACACCTTCATTATAGGGCCAGACAGTGAATAAAACTAACTCCAGGGCAACACTTTATCACATTCAAGACAACACTCTGCAAAAAAAAAAAAAAAAAGAACACAACACCAGGACCGGGGTGCTGGTGTCTCCGAAGTGTCCTCAAAACGACCCGACATAACCTAGCTTTATTACTCTGGTCAAACATTTCTCTCTATTGTGTCCCCTTACAGGTAGGTGGTGTATTTTGTGCACAATGAAATCAAGACACAGTCATACCACAGCCATAGTGCTGGGTAAATGTGCCCTGAAGTATACCTTAAAAATTATGGAGTTACCGCACTAGAAAGAACCTGTTATTGATTCAGAGCCTGCAATCACTGCCTCTAGGAGAGGATGGAAAAGTTTTCAAGTGTCTGGATTACCCTGCAAAGGTGCCAGAAAACTGTCTCCCGCAAACAGCTCAATTTACCTTGACGGGATAGAGGAGGGAGTGGCAGGGGGGCGATGGGGAAAGTGGGCGGTATTGGCAAAGGGTTGCTATATTGTCGGGAGTGTGTCCTCGCTCGACGTCACGGTGGTAAGTGATGACTAAAGGTGTTGATTTTACCACTAAAGAAAACATGCACGCAGATGCTGAGATGCAAACAGAAAGCTCAGACACTAATCTGCAGTACACAAATCATCACGTGGACACAGCAGCCTGAGCAGCTGTGCTCACAGAGAGCAGGCTGAGAGATAAATGTGTGCTGAAGGGGCGACTAAAGGGCTCATTAAAACAGGAGAGGTTGTGACAGAAATGTGTACCAAGGGATTTCTTTTTCTGAATTCCCTTTTGTCGGAGTCTATGGGAGTGTCTATATGTACACGGACCGGTGCATGTGTTCAGTTTCCACACGGGCGTCGCACAGGCCCAGACCCACACACATTATGTCGAGATTATGTTGGGGTTTTTTCACACTGATTAATCCCATTCAGCAGGGTTAGAAGAAAATCTAATCACACTAAGGGCCAAACAATGAGGGCAGACTTCAGCGCTGACCATACACTTTTTGTTCTCCTAAAAAACAAAACAAAAAAAACAGAAATGGTCGCTAGTGAAGGAGAGCTCTAGTAGGGTTGGGGAAAAGAAAAAGGCAACTTGATAAGATGATACTCAAAGCTTTGTAGAACACATGCAAAAAATATTCAGCCTATTTGAAAATGGAAAACGTATGCCAAAACTAAAAAAAATATAAAAAGGCAATTCAAAGTGCTTGGCAGGACAAGAGAGAAAAGTAAGTAGAATCCAAGAGGCTAACTATCCAGAAGGTAACACAGTGTAGAGATCAACAGCACAAGATGGGGAATGTGTTAGAGAAGCACTGGAAAAATGTTGCATTTATGAAAAAAGGGCATCAAAATAATTTGTTGAGAGATAGCCAAAATGACGTCTGCTTAAAACTCAGCCTGCGAACAAAATGCTGATTGTCAATACATCGAGAAACTGACATACTTCATGAATGACAGTTATTGAAAAGAAGGGCATCTACATTGGTCAGATTTTTTTAAATGTCAGAAATATCTACTGGAAAGTTTTGAGTTTTTGTTTATAATTCTCAGACAGAAAAAAATGGCTTTTTATTTAGTTATGTGGCAATAGCTGCTCTTGAACTCTGCGCAAAAATTCAATTCTCCAAAGTAAGCCAAATTCTTACTTTTGGCCCTCTTACACGTTCATGTTTGAGGTTTTAGTAACTTTTTTGTGCTTTTGAGGTAAGACAGGTGCAAGCACTCTTCACTTGGCTTTACTCTGCCTAATTTTCCAGTACAGAAACCCTGGACCCCGGAAGGAAAAATATCCCATTGAATGCATACAATTTTACAAGAGTACTTCCATTTCTTTTTATAGCCCAGAAATAAACAATATTGTTAATAAGCAATAAACATTTTTATCCTATCCCATCTCTGATTAGGGTACGGTAGCACAAATGGCCGAGAGTGACATGCAGCTGAAAGTGAGACCGCGGTGGTCAGATTAAACAAATCGTTTAGGCTCGGTGATCGCCTCTGTGAATATCAATTAGCAAGCCGCTGAATAATTAAGGACAACTGTGTTTTTAATTAGCTGACTGCTGCAGTTTGAGCAGGGCGCAGGGCTGGGAACGAGGAGGAGAAGCAGGGAGGAGCTGAAGAGGGGAGGGCTTGGGAGAGCGATGAGAACAGGTGGATTTTGCTGCGTCAGCCCCCTCCCCTTGCCTCCCGCCCACCCGCCGGCTGTTCTCTCACTGAATTGCTCCCTTATAGTCCATTTTCTTTCACACCTGCTTTGTTGTTTCAAGTACTCTGACATTTGCATTTTTTTTCTTTTTTCCCTTTGAAAGTCTGCGGAAGGACGGAAATAAAAATAATCTTTACCTGTCAGCAGTACCAAAGTCTGAATATGCAGTATATGCTTAGCTTGCATGGCAATGAATGGGTGTCTTTGGGAAAACAAACATTAAAAGAAGAAGCTTAATTACCTCTGTTACAATGCATTTGCTCACTTTCAGTTAACACTACATGTGTCAGAACCATATAAAGGTAACATTTCTTGACCAACTTGGACATATACAGTGTATCAAAAGGCATTCATAATAACCCTTGAACATTTTATTTGTTTTTTTAGGTGATGGACCAACATAAAGCAACTTCAATTTTAAAAGCTCAATGCACATTGTCAACTGGATTTGATTAGTGCATTTTAACAGGTCGTGTTGAATGTTCATGTTATTATCCTGACAGAAGGTGAATCCCTGTCCCACTCCGAAGGATTATGCAGCTTCATCATCCCTGAATCGCTGCAGTATGATGGTGTCACCACCGTGTCAGTGGCAATGACATGGTTGGTGAAATGTTGTTTTACTTGTCTTTTGCACGTAGGCCGAAAGAGTACATAGTTTCATTTGACCGGAGCAAACCTTCTTCCCAGAACACTTTCTTCCATGTTTGCCATCACCTTGAAAGTTTGTGGCAAACTGCAAGGCTGACTTTCAATAATGGGTTTCTTCTTGCCACTCTTCCACGAAGGCCACATCTCCGAAGTACACATCTAATAAATGTCCTGTCAAAAAATTCTCTCACTTAGGTTGCAGCTCCCTGCAACTGCTTCGGCATTAACGTGGGACTCCTGGATTCTTCTATGATTAAATTGTTCCTCGCCTGCCCTGTCAGTTTAGGTCACTGACCATGTCTTGGTTGGTTTGTGGTTTACTCTAGTTTCAGATGATGGATGATAGAGTGCTTCATGAGTTTATCAAAGCTCAGGAACTGCTGGTGTAAACTTCTTCAAACTCTTATCTCTGACCTTTCTGCTCGTCTCCATGATGCAGTTTATTCTCAACTTCTAAAGTCTTCTTCAAACAGCTGTGTTTACACTGAGCTCAAACTGCTTATGGTGGTGTATTTACTTAATATGCAACTTCCGAAAGAAATTGGTTGCACGAATTGGATGAAAGCTAATATACTTCGACATTTTATTTGCAAACTCATTTAAAAATGCTACTTTGCATCTATCTTACAAAATCACAGAAAAAAATGTTTTCTAGCTTGTGATTGTAAAGTCAAAAACATAATGAAAAAGTTAAAGTTGCATTGTTTTAATCTACAAGAAATTTAATTTCAAACAAACAGAAGGAACATTGCACTGCTTCACTTTGGGGAAGTTAATGGCTAAAAGCAACATTGCGCATGCTACATTTTTCATTTCACAGCTCAATGACAGAAATTCTCCAATGTAATAAAATGGAGGAGTTCGGTTTCAATGTGTGCCTGCTAGATGCTTATAAATCATGATAGGTGAAAATAATTTTGAGAGATGTCGTGATCAATAGAGCACAAATCAAATCTCATCACATTAACAGACTGCACATCATCCATAACCTTGTTTTCTTTTATGCCCCTCTCTGCCACCGTCGTCCCTGCCTTGATTCACCCCTGTCACGAGTAGCATCATAATCAATGCTCCCTCACACTGCCCGAGTGCGCAATGCAGCACGGTGGGTCAGAGCTGCACACCGGGGCCCATCTATCACGTTCACGTGCGACAGGAGCCCATGACAAACTAATACTGAAGCCGTGAGCAGCAAGTCCTGCATGATCCCACTGGCAGCGGGGAGGTCAGGGGGCCAGAACAATACGACCGTGCTCTGGTGTTAATTAGCACAGCGGAGGTGTAGGTGGCGTGCGGAAGGTTAGAGATGGATGGAGGGAGAAAAGTGAGGGTTCACAGGGTAGACGGGATGAAACGGTGTTTGGTGGATGGAGAGAGGATTCAGGGTGAATGTGGAATATAGATGACAACAGAGCTGGAAGAAGAGACGGTTTCTTCTGACAGCTGTTGGGGAACATTTGACACTTCAAGACATCAGAAGAGAGGTTTGATGAAAGGCAGTTTTTTTTTTTTTTTTTTTTACTTTTCAGTGGTATAAGAATACATATAACTTTTCAGACATATCTTTGTAATAACCCTTGGCTTTTTGCTACAAAAAAAATGGTGGTAACATTATCTTTAAAATGCATGAGCAGCAAATACATTTTTGGTGATAGCATAAAATATTACCTGACTTTACCGGACAATAATAATCTAATCTTTAACATCACCAGTAAAACATGGGAGTTCGCAGCTGAGGCTATAAAAATCTGTTGGAGATAATTCGCTTTTGCTGCTTAATAAGCATCATGGGAATTTACTGAGCACCAGTCACACTCAGGTTCATGGCCTGCTATTAGTCTAAACAGGAGATTTCAGGAGTATGGGCAATAAAATTGTGTCCGTTATGGTGCGGTCAGTTAATGAGCTTAACACTGATGACATCAAAGGAAGCACGCTTACACCCAGACAGAGTTTAAATGCTGTTTCACAATTCTTTCTGCAAGATCAAGGTATGTTGCCCCCTTTGGTGAAGCAAAAGATCAGCATCAAGACGTTTTGGGACTGAAGCTTAATTAGTCCGTTTAATAGTATTTTACTGTCATACTTTCAATATGGTAACTGCAAACAAGCCAAACAGAAGAAGTTCAAATATTTTTAGTCATAAATATTAACTCAAACACAATGTCAGACTGTAGATTCATTAAACACAGTTACAACACATACACATTTTTTCCCATCCATTTCTGTACTGGTTCACTGAACTGGTGGAAACTGTGACTGAACACAATAATTTCTACAACTGATAAGATCCCACCTAAGTGTTGTTCAGCCTTGTTCAGTCACAGCATTTTCACTGGCAAATAGACTATAGCAGGGGTCAGCAACCTTTACAACCCTGAGAACCATTTTTGCTTTTGGTCCAGCTAAAACAAATTGTTAACAGGAGCAAAAGAAACATAACTCTTTGAAAGGAAATAGTTTGTTTTTATAATACATACTGCAGGAAATTTGCTTGGGTTTTTAAATTAAAAATCACTAATTTTGTTTTTAGGTTGTATTCATCTTCTGTGGAGCATTTACAGGTCATTGAAAATGACAGAAAAACCAATGTAGTTTGTAACCTATTGACAAAAAAAATTATATAAAAGAATATTAGGGGGCGATGGGTGGCTACGTTGGTAGAGCACATGGGCAGAGGTCATAGTCCTTGATGTGGTTTCATGCCTGGTCTCTTTCCTAAGGCAAAACAAAAAATGGCACAATGACCTACTAGGTCAAATGGCAGACCTGCCAAGGACTGGGACATAAGGTCATGACAAGTAGGCGGCCAATGTGGGCGTCTTCATTTTTACACATGTATCATAACTGCTGACCATTTATCGTAAATTAAGATGAAGTACCAAACGTGTAGGATGTTAGCAATGGACAACTGACGGTCTTGTTTGTTTCAGCTGGCTTTAGGAAGGCTGAGTCAGACGTTGCAATCAAGTCAAACATTTACATCTCATTTGCTGTCAGTGCAAGTATGAAGCCGTTTCCGAAGTGTACCGCTTTAGTGTAATTGGATAGATGAAACATTTACAAAAGAGTTTTGAAAAAATATAAAAGGAATATGAACAAAAGTTAAAATGCTGACAGATGTAAGAAATCTCTTTACACTGCGATACATTTCGAGCCTCTCAGCTTGTGTTGGAGACATTACCAATCCTCTGTAGATGGACGGCAGCAACATCTGCTTGCTCAGAGATTGATTAACTGGCTGATCGGGCGCCTCTGGTGTAAACTGATTGATTGATCATTCTGTGGTGGGTGTTGCCTTAGCCCACCTCCCTGGGGAGTGAACCTCTGGAGGTCTTAAGTCATCTGTCACATCCAACACAGAAGAGATACAAAAGGGATGGGAAGCTGGAGGTTCATTACCAAGCAACTGGGAGTGTATGCACTAATGAAAATGAAGCAATCTGGGAACATGGGATATGCCTGGGTATTTCTACTTTGCAAAAATGTTGTCATGTGTTACAAAATAATGAGGAAATATACATTTGATCTAAAGCTCTTTGCACCAACGCAATGTAGAAATGGCTGACAATAATTACACAAAGTCTGAAAACCCAATTGATCTTAGTAACATCTAATCTAATAATTTAGCAGCAGTGACAAGCAAATTCTTTAACATTTTTGGGATAGTTTAGTTTTGGTCCACAGCCAAAACCAATTCAGAAATTAAAAAAATACTAAGATGGTGTAAAACTGTAATCATTTCCTTTTTTGGAATATGAAATATCTGCTCATTTAAATTTTTTGCCTCATTTTCAGTTAAAGTAGGAATGGAAAGGTAAATGTGACTTAAAACAGAAAGGAGTCAGATGAAAACATGGAGCAAAATGAGGAGCTAGTCAGACAGAATCCTAAACTCAAGATAGAAAATCCCCTTGCCCAATAGTAGAGAGCAGACAAAATGACCTGGGAGTGCTATGAGCTGTGTTACCTTTGGACAACAGATGTCCCTTGGGTGCTAAGTTAATGAGAATGAGTGCTGGTGAGAGAAAGGCATGAGGAGAAACAACCGAAGGCAAAAAAAAAGGTGAGAGGAAAGACGTGGGTATGAAAGGACACAGCCTCGAGATGTGTTGCTGACACTACACCTCATGGACAACCCACATGGCATGTGGCCAGTTTGTCTGTTTCCATGTGCCTGCGGCTTATGAATTTTTTTACCTGTATAAAATCCTGATAGTGTATGTATGGGCAGCTGAAGGCTTGAATGATTATGACTAGAGATACTCTACATTATGTATGCCGACAGTGTGTTAATACATATTCATTGTCCCCAGCAGGTGGTTTTCACAGGCCTGATAAAAAAGTAGGAGTTCACAGTCAGAAGTGTGACCTGTCCAACCCTGGTCAGCAGAAACACATCCACCTTTAATTGCCCAACCAACCTTTTTGTCCAACTACACCCTGGTTAATTAAAAATAATAATAATAAAAAACCGCGGAAACCAATCTTCTTTGCCTGCAGAGATTAACCAGTTACAAATATTAACATATAACAGTGTTTTACAAACATGGTTTCAAAACTACAAAAATATATTTCAGTCCTGTTTACTTTTTCTTTTAATTTACCTTTATACACTTTTACTCTAACAAGAATCTTCATTTTCCTGTTTTCTGGTGAAAAAAACTAAAACAATAAAACATCTGAAAATTGAAGGAGAATCAACAATCACTTTAAGTAAGGCAACAGCTTAAAACTAACAAAATCACAGTGGCTTGTTTGTTCAATAAAAGACCAAGTGAGGTAACTATACGGTTCTTATTGCACTCTTAAAAATTCTCTAGCAGCAGTACACATATATACCACATCTTACCATATACAATGCCATTTTTATTGGGTTTTGTTAAATGCATATTGCTTTAAATACTGTTTTGGAGTTTCACATTATAAGTGACTTTATTGTGAAGTAAAATTAGCTTTTTACATATTGGTTCTTTCCTTTGCATTCAAGTGTTTGAATATATGCACTTGGCTATTTTACAAAACTTGTAACTTTAAACCTACCTCCCAGAGACAGAAGCAAAGCACAGCTATATTAAATATAACAATTTTGAAACCAGGGTACAGATATGGATATAAACAATGAAGCACATATTTTGATTTAAAGAAAACATTGGAAAACATTATCAAAAATCAGATTTAAAACACTTTCTTTACCTTTTTTTCTGGCCTGGCTGACAACATTCTCTATATTTACTCAGCAAATATAGAAAATCTGCAACATGAGAGTTGCTGAGTAAGGTAGCTGTTGTTTGGCGTACACACACTGAATTATTTCTTTACACACACAAATCTGACATGATTTAGCATCACTTCCCAGAATGTTTAGTACAAATAAGGATGAATATATGCATAATAAATGGACCCACCACCCTGTGAAGCTGGAGCAGTAAATTGACTGTACAAGTTCTCTTGTCAGAAATAGGCTGTCCGGACTCCAGTATCCATCCATCAGTCGAAGCAAATTTATACCCTGGCCCTGCTGCTGGAAGCCTGTAGTGCCAATTATGTGAGCGGGTGAGTGCCAGGTGCAGATTGCCAGCAACAGGCCCTGCCAATTAAAGCCTAACCTCATGTCTACCCCTAATACTGGGATGGTATCTGGGTAGCTCAAGCCAGGCAAATGGGTGCAGGACTCCTGACGTGTGAAAAATTTTGGAATGGACATGCTTCAAGACAAAGCAATGAAAAAGATAAAATTTTACCCACAAAGTAAGGCAAGTGATAGCTCCTTACCAAACATTATCCAGAAGAAAGTAATATAGTGAAAATTTACTTTTGCAAAATAACCTTTTTTCTGTACTTAATGTACTTTGTGGAGAATAAGTTGCACTTTTTTATATAAAGTTCAGCTTCCACTGTAGTCAGAATCAACTTATAGTTTTTCTGTAGTCAAAGTTTCTCTTAGTTTATTATAAAAAATACCTGGGAATTTGAGTATCTGTAGAGAATCCCACTGAAACAAAGATTGACACTAAAAAGCAGTTTGTTGTACATTATGAATATTAGTAGAGTTATGCTAAATTTAATTCCAAAACAATTTACCACCAGGGCCATTGGAGTAAATTTGTACCCTAAAACATACTGTACTTTTGTTATCATGACATTAGGTGCAAAGAAAAGTAGGACAAAGTAAAAATACAATTTTAACTGTTTGGAACCAGTTACCGGAAGTAGACAAAATCACCTTACGCCACCCAAACCAATGTTTGGAGTAAGGAAAGATTGATGACTTTGGGTTTGATTGAAAAGTCCGCCTGAGGGTTAGAGCCCTGTTTCTGGGTGAGATGCTATGACCGGTGATTGATTAAACAATGGACCAGTGTGGCTCTGTGGGGAGAGGAAATGTTGAAAATAAAAAGAGAATGGCAGAGGTCTATTATTTCATTAAAATAAAGATGTGTGGACTGACAGGTGTATGTAGGATGAATATGGGACTTGCAAGGCTCTTGTGAGTCCATATAGTAAATGTCAACATATTATTTACTAGATTATCTGTTTATATTCATGTTATTTGCTTTTTATTCAAGGGAAATTAGTGTTGCCTTTATAATTAACTTCAAATCTGTCGTGTACAACCAAAAAAGAAAAGCTGGCTTAACGAGTTATGGATATTTTCTCTCCTAGTCTAATATCTTAAAAATGTGGAAAGATGACAACCTAATTAGAAAGCCAAACAACGATAAGAGACAAAACAATGCAATGAAATGTTGGGAATATTTGTAATTTAGTATCCATTTGTAAAACTAGGCGTAATACAGCCACTGTCAACTAACAACACCTTTTCTCCCCTGACAACACTCACTTCCATTCCCATTTACAGTATTTCTCAGACTTTGCACTTTTGTAGATGGAGCCAAACAAACTGCAACCATAAACCTTTTTTATCAAAATATAAAAAAAAAAAACTATCATTTTTAAAGCAGACATTGATTTTCCCCCTCAAATTTTTTCTATAAATGCATTTTGTTCTCTCTTACATGGTAGACTTCCAACAAACCCCATGTTTGTTGTATTCCTTTGTTCCTATTTTCTTTGCTGTGGCCCTCCCCGAGTGGCATTACATGTGTGACCACTGATGTCGAACGTTTTCCCTGCAGACAACAGAACCCCAGAAACCCAACATTACCAACGACGACAACAAACAGCCCTGCCTACAATGGTGTGAAGTTTCAATTACCGGTAGACGTGTTGGCTGGTGGCTGCCAGTCAACCTGACAAGGAAGGGAATGACTGAGAGGAAAGAATTTCTACTGGGGTGGCACAAATCATCTAGCAACCAGACTACAAATGGGACTTAATCGTTAAACATGTATACAATCTATATATAATTAGTGTTACTAAGATTAAGATTAATGTTCCTTGTGGAACTCTCCCCCCCCAGCAGAGCTGAAGCAACTGACAGAAAGTTTTACATGAAAAAAGTCAATTTGCTAATCTTTCTAAAATAGAATTTACCTCGTTTAATGGAAGGTTTTGGTTTCCAAGAAATATATAAATATTCAGGGTACAAATACGAATTTTCTTAACATTTTAAAAATCTCCTTTAAAGTTGTACTATATTGGAGCTGAATGCAGACAAACTGCCCAACAGTAATTTATGGTGAAATCCTGGCTGACAAATTTTGCAGGATGTATGTGGCTCTGGAAGATCATATAGAGGTATTAATAAAGGAAACTAAAATGTTTTTTATAATAAAACAATTTTTTCCAAGATGTTTTATTATAAATTTTACATTTCTCTTATGTTGTCTGGATACTATTTACTTGAAATAGCACGTTTGACAGTCAAGAGGCCTAAACAGAATGGATCAATTTATTCTTCCATATTGACCAAGACCTCCATCACAATACAAACCCAAAATAAAACATATTCTTTTAAGATTTTACATTTGTGGAGAAAATTACAAAATGTGACCAAAAGCTAAAAATGAAATTTTCTAAGAAATGAAACCACAGGATTTTTTGTTTTTGTTTTTTGTTCTCTCAAGAATTCTCCCTAAATAAAAAGAGGCATTATTTTAACTCAGCATCTAAAAAAAACCAACTGGTTGATGGCCAGACTTGTAACATTTTAATTTTACTGCAAAAAAACTCAACAAATCAATAAAACAAATGTTAACCAACATTGGTGTTAGCCAAAGTCTCGAGTCAAATCTCTAGCATGGATGTCGCTGTAATTGGTGTGGCTGTGCAAGCCGAGGCTAAGGCCATTATAGGTGAGCATGGGGAGACATAACTGCTCTCATTGTGAGAAAAGAAGTAGGGAACGTATGGGGTCCTACCACTCACCGTGACCTGTATCTTAATGAGCGGGACAAATCGATACTCGAAAGAGGAACACAACGGCGTTGCAATAAGACAGCTCTGTCTGTGTACACAGATTTGTTTTTCCAGTAATAATGTTCAATTCTGGTGGATTTTACATAAACTCTCCGGCCTGAATGTCATTACTTATTGATTTGTTGAATTATCTTTTTTTTGGCATGGAATGATCATACAAGCAAAAATCTTCATAAGTAATACTTCAACTAATTGAAGTATTAGTAACATGTATAACAGCTACTATTAAAGTATTATTAAGTTTAACATCTCACTTTAACTCTACCAAACAAACTTCTTACGCCATTTTTTAGGGTTACTGAGTGAAAGCTTAAAAATGATAGCTGGTCCTAAAGCTAAAAAACTATGGAAAATCTTCCTTTACATCTCCATCAGAAAATAAATCTCGTGTTTAGTAAAACAAACCATAAACATTCTTAGACTTTTATATATTTTTAATTTATTGACTTTGTAAAGTAGACCTAGTTCTCATTTTTAGGCAGGTGCAGATGCACAATGATGTGCATTTCATTTTTATACATTACCTGTATGAAAGTGGTTTTCATACAGGTAAAAAAGCCTGTATGAAACCACACTTGATAAAAGTTGTGGTTAAAAAGCAATTCCTGTAAACTGGGGAAAAAAAGTCAAAATTCAACATGTTTAAGTTTAAAGTTTAGAAACAGAAGCTAGTCTTTTTGTTCCTTTTTAGTAAGAAGGAATAAACTGAAAAATTAAGTCACACGCCAAAACACAAAAGAGTCAGGAATAATGTAATGTAGCACACATACACACACAGACACACAAAAGACAAACATGTTTTATGTTTCATCAAAAATGAGTTTGCTCTGGTTAGCAGGCAATCCTGGAGTTTGACGAACACAGAGAGAAATGATAAAGGGAGGGAGACGTCTTGGGTGAGAGGCTGTCTTTAAAGAACGCAAAAAAAAAGTCAATTTCCAGTTGAAAAGAACATTGGCTGTGTGGAAGCGTCTGGCTTGACAATTACACGAGTGCTGCAAACCGCACTGCACCTCCACTGATAACCCGTCGGATTCTATTAAAACTTCAGCACTCCAAAGGACACTCATATGGAAGAAATTATCACACAGACTCACAGAGCGTGTGGCGCGTTTTAAAACAGCAAAAAAAAAACTGTCTGACAATAATTCTTCATCTATATTATTTCTATTGTGAGGAGGCAGAGAAAAAAAACTGGAAGGAAAATTAACTACTGGAATTTGGCAGGAACTCACAAAAATAATTAAAGATTTACATAAGTAAACTGATTGAAGGCAAAGTTTATTCTGTAAAACTGCGTGTAGTTTGAAAGTCTGCTAATGACCTAAAAGTCGCCTCTTTGAGGAACATCGAGTGTACCATCACAGTGTACACAGGGGTAGCCATATATATTTGCACTTGGATAAGCACAAACAATCGTGGTGCCCTTCTTTGAATTACCACATTAACGCGGTCGAGGGTTTGTGTACCCCTATAATCTTGAGGGCTTTGTTATCTGGAATTTTAACATTTGATGATTTCAAATCGCTGTCAAGGTTCTAAACCCAACTCCTCCAATTGGGCTGAACTCTCTATTACCCTGTAGTTGCCCAGAAAGAGGCATCAGGCATGTGTGAAGACTGGAGTGAAGATTCAGGTTTGTCTTCTCAAACCCCCAGTCGGCCGTGGCAGATGGTCTCTTGTACTGAGACAGGTTCTGTTTGAGGTTTCTCCCTGTTAAAGGGTAGTTTTTCCTCTCCACTGTCGCTACATGCATACTCGATGTAAGGGGCTGCTGTATAGTCAACGACAAGCGATTGTCACTATGTGCTCATTCACAAGGACTGAAATGCTGCAAGTCAGTGGCTCGATGCCATCTGCTGGGTTTCCTTAGATAGAGACCTTTTTAATCTACTTTGAATAATTAATTGAGCATACTGTACTGTTTGATAAATAAAGTAGATTGCCTAATAGAAGAAATCTACTTTAGGTGTGTATGCCTTTCATAAAAAATCTTTCAATTTTGAGATTAAGAACTCTAGAAGGCTGCAGGCAGTGCTTTGTAAATTAACTAACTGCAGCTTTATATTTAACACGTGGAAAGCAAATATTATTTTCTTACCCTTCCTTATTGCGGTTTCCATCTTCAGTGCAATTAAATTACACAAAACGAATTTCTTAAGAAAGTTTCTTCACGGACACTTATAGGAAAAGATCATCAAACCATGGTTTCACCTCCCTCGACATTCCTCTCTCGTCGCCTTTGTTTTCAGCTTGAGTTTGGTTCCATATGAGGGATTCATCACATACTTGTCCAATGGTGGGAATCACGTCCATGCTTCACTCTTACTCCGTCACAACAAAATGATTCATTTTTCTATTACTGCGATAAGCGTGTGAAATGAGCTATATAATCAATAGCGTAGGCCTGTAAACAGTGGCCACACTCCAGGGAAAATGTGTTTTCTTTAGTAAACAATACACTGCCTGCATGTGGTAAGAATGCTCATTTGAAATTGTTTGCAAAGGCAATTTAGGGAGGAAAGAAAAAAAAGACTCAAAATGAAAACATTCTTTATAACAATCGAGGGATGAAGAGAGTAAGATTTGCCCGAGACAATATGAAGCTACAGCAAATAGTTTTGCTTACTGTATGATGTTTACAATAATCTGTGCAGGTCCTTTGACTTTGTTGTACACAGATGAAGCTTTGAGGACTACTGCATGTGTATTTGTGGTAGTGAGAGGAGACAGTCTAAGTATTTAATTGAATTACTCCTTAAAGATTTCCCCTGCACCACAACAAACTCAAGATTTGCCACAGTGCCAGTCATGCAGTGCTGCTAACACCAAACACTTCAAAGCTTAAAACACTGCATAAGCTTGCCCTAATGAGAGATAAACCTTGGTCCCAGTTTGAGGTCAAGAGCACTCTGGAGCAGGTTTCCATCCAGGACGCTTATTTACACGGATGCATAATTTTTTTTTTATCTCTGTCCTGAGTCATAGCACTTCCTGCTACTGACACAGGATGATGCTGCCACTCCATGGGCTAAACTGAATAATCACAAGCCATTTTTAAGGAGGTGTACTATGCATCTTCCAGCTACATAGTGATATTATGCAACATAAAGCTCAGAAAAGTCAACTTTGCATGACATCCTCTTTAAAATCATTCCAATCACTCCTCTTAACCACACTTACAAAGCAGAATGTGGCAGAAATAACGTCAATAAAAGTCTCTTCACAAAGCATATGTAGGGAACGGAAATCAAAATTGTGTAAACCCGCTTACATCAAGGAGACCATCTACTACTCAAAAACAATCTATACACTGAAGTAGGTAAAAAAAACACAAAAACAATGCAGCATCTTGAAAGTGACATTCACTTTAGCTGCTGTGCAATATATTACAAAGAACACTTACGAGTAGCTGAACACGAAGCTTCTCATCCTCACTGCTGATCCTCTCCCTAATGATCGCTTGCTGGAGGCTGTCATGACTGAGGGTTCGCTCCACAGACAGGATCCTGGATATTTCTTCCTGGACTTTGGCCTGAGTGTCAGCTTGAGCCTGTGCTGATGCCCGGGCCTTCTCTGCATCGTACCTGGGTAGGATCAATAAAGAGAATATAAATATTGTTAGAATAAAACTTAGGTAGAATGATAATGTGTGATGCCTGTGCATTCCCTGCCTTAGCTATAAATTATGCAGGAAGAGGATTTAGTGCACCGGATAACCAAGGATGGTGATTGTTTGGGACCAAGAATTTGTGCTCTTAACATGTGCTACTGGTTATTTTTGACAATAATGGGGGGTTTTAAGCACCAACTAACTCCAGAGCATTAGTGAAGGTGGTGCTCACTTGTTCTACCCATCACAACATTAGAGCAACATGGCGGCAACAGCCCAAATAAGACAACATTTCCCAAAATGGACTGGTACAAAGCTTGGCATCAATGTCAAACACAATACTAAGATCAACTACACAGAGTTGATCACTCCAGGCAACACAGTTGCATTGTTTTAGAGTCCCGTCGCGCCGTGACATGCAGCACAGCAGGGCTCCATCATGGCGGCGACCTGAAATTCACCGATCTCCAAAGAGTGACCCATTTTTCAGCAAATGTTTGTAAAAGCAGTCTGCATCGCTAGCAGTCGATCTGTCACCATGCAGGTGATTGGAGGCACCTACAGTTTTGCTTTTCTTTACATGTCCCTGTCATTTTTAAAAAGTTGCAATGAAGGTCAGCACTGAGGAGTAACAGATGAGCACTGAAAAAGTTCAAAAGGCAAACCTAAAATCGTGAGAACTTCTGTGAGAGGGTTTAGTGATTACAAGGAAGATCTATTTGATTATCGATGGAAGTAATCAATTCTGAGAGGCGGTGTTCTCAGCAGACGCAGCAAAATCTCTGCAGACGAGAGGACCAGTATTTGAACCCGGCCACTGGGTTGTCTTAGTTGCCTAGCAACACAGTTCCAACTAGGTGACAGTGTGCTTGATTGAATAAGGAAGAACATCCCCGAAACCCCTAAAAGTGATCTTGTGTCTGATATCAAACAGTCAAGCCGAGGCAGAATAAACACAGAGCTGACGGAGCGAGCAGTGGAGTGAATTATGGCAAATTCAATGAAGGCGAGGGAGATCTTCATAAACATCAGCCTAAGAAGGATGTGGAGAGATGCACAACAGATGCATCTGATGACCACGGCAGAGAGCAGCTGAAAATATTGACTGTGTGGCCCAGTTCCAAAACAGGGACCCAATTAAAAATCAATTTCCTCCAGAAAAGATGGGGAAATAGTAAAACAATGACACTACTTTTAAAATAGTTATCCTTTTAAACCCCCGTAGGGATTTGAACACATAAGTTATAATTCATTTAGAGCCTTCTCAGGTTTTTCGACTCCTCATTATGGGAATTTACATATCCGCTAATGCATGGTTCCAGGCGTGAATGTTGTATAAGTTTTCTACCTCTTAGCTCTGCTGTTCATCCCGTTACAAGCACACACTAATCTGTCAAAGTGATAGGTTTTCATCTTTTATTAGAAAAAATCTCATTTACTTCCTCAGTCAGGTGTGAATGTAGACAACATGCAGACAGTGATGAATGGTGATGGACAGACTGCTAAAAGCAGATCACCTACATACCTGTAGCTTTGAAAAGATGACAGGTAGGAGTAATTCGCGTATATGCCTGAAGTCTTAAAACGGCCCCGCATCGCAACTAAATGTCTTAGGATTTAAAGAGAGGGCGGGAGGGGCGGGGGACGGGAAGAAAACGGGTGAAAGTAAAGAGAAAGTGTGAGCAGTGGCAACATGACATGTTTGGCCCTGAGGAAGTGAAGCAACGGAGGAGGGAGACAGAGAGTGGGAGAGAGGGGGAGAGACGGAGGGAGACAGAGAGTGGGAGAGAGGGGGAGAGACGGAGGGAGACAGAGAGAGACCAGCCATGTCCAGTCTCACAGTCCACTGGGCTGCACACGTCAGCACACTCCATCCATCATCAGGCTCTGACTCACGCACACACAGACACATGGGGAGCCTCCTAATGGCCTTTTACATTCACCATTTCCCCCACAATCCACGCCTCCCCGCCTGTGTGCCGCTAATGCATCTAAGCTACCTCTACTCAAGACGCTTAGACTGCTGCTACAACTTGGACTGAAAGAACAGTAAACAAGATTTTTCTTGGAAAAGTAGTTTTGATGGTACTTGTGTGGGCCAGCAAATGTAGCCGGTTCATCCTTCTGACATGCCGTTTTTTTTTTGTTTTTTTTTACCAATATGCTTTTAGCTGAACATATAGGAGGAAAGTACATCAGATTAAAAAAAATTTTCATCACAATTGAGTTTCCATAGTGTACCGGATGTGCTGCAGCTAAAATGTTTAAATTGCTTGATGTGTAAGTGTTTGAAGAAAGCATTTATTAGGAAAAGGCCACACTGTGATATGGCGCTAACCTGCAATGTGGTTCTGTTAATTTTTGTTTTAATTGCATTGAATTCACAACAGGAAACCACAAAAATATTTTTTTGTCTCTGCAAAACTGGATTTGATTGTGTTCATGTTTGGGTTTTTTTGTTTTTTTCTTTTCAGAAGAGGAACATTGACGTCTGAACAAAGTTTGCACTGGCTAAAAAAAAAACATTTAAAAACAAAAATCACCTAAATTCATTCTTTTATTTGTTTTGTGAAGTCCCGCAGAAGATCAACAACCAAAAAAATAACTTTTTGCCAACAGGTGCAGCATGACTAAGAAACATTAAGGATTCCATATTTTCATGACTGTGATTTATTTATTTTTTTTTCTTCCAATTCAACACACAATTTGTTTAAATGAATTTATTTGCTTGGTCCAAACATTAACATCAACTTGACAAAATGTATTTATTCGTTTGTTTATTTGAGGCCCAACAGATCAACAGAAAAGTCACATGTGACCCAAAACTATAATCTGATCTGGAAAGAGAAGATTTCCACAAGAAAAGGAAAGTGTGGGGGGGTAAAAAAGAGTCTATTGACTCTCTCACAAGTGCTAACCCAAGCAAAGACTGCTATCACTAGCGAGTTGCTATCTGTCTGCTTCACCTCTATTGCTTTCCAGTCATTATTGCCCTGTCTCTGGGATATTGGGGACATTTTTCATCTGACTGTAGAAGATTGGCACTGGGAGAGAAAGGGGGGCGTTGACGTAGACAATGGTTGAGTCAGTCAGAAAGAGCAAACACTGTAGCTAAGAGGCAGAATGAAAAAGTATCATATATTTAGAGGATAAGTGGAGGATTTTCTTTCTTTTTCTGTTTTAGTCTGGCACTGAGAAGACTTAGAGGATAATCTTGGCTAATTAACTGTTGTTTTGATTGTTAACTGGACGGAGTCATCAAACAGCCAGTTGGAAAACAGAATTGGTGAGCATTCATTTATTTGAAGAAGAGAAAATTGGGGTGAACTGTGTCTGATATACCAGAGTAGTTGTATGCTACTTTCTGGAGGTGTCCTCAAAAACAGAGTTCATAAAGGAAACATACCGTAATAAATATAAGGATTAAGTCCATTAGAACAAATGCAGAAATGCAGGGTTTGCACAAACTAAAAGCATCTAGAAATTACACAACACTGCTTCTTTCTTTGGGGACGTTTGGCATCAAAATGTCTCTGTTAATGTGCAGAATTGAGGAAGCTTCTTTCCATACTACTATACTATAACAACTCAATTTTAACAAGGATTTCATGACTACAACAATGATGTTTTAAAGACAGAGGCCCACAGCATCACATCTTCTCCACGGTGATTGCTGAACCTCACAGATCCATCTCTCTGTACTTCTAAATGTGACTGAAATGAAAATCCATAAGCTTTGACACCAGATCAAAAGAGAAAAGCTTCCTGGAAAAAAAAAAAAAATTTGAATATGACATTACTAAAGATCTGAGTTAATACGTCACAACATGTATGACAAAAAGAAATTAACATCTGTCCCCCATTTCTCCTTGCTGTTCTCCACCTTTTACTGAAAATGAATGCACAGTGCATTCAGCCAGACCAGCATACCAGTCCAGGCTCAACCCAGGTCCCTGGAAACAAAGCATTTAAGCACCCACTGCAATATTGATGTTACGAATAATGTTGTAGAATGGTGTCTATGAATATTTAATGACTTATCCATTCTCCCTGACACACACACACATGAACATATGCATACACTGCATCTGATTATACAACAGTGCAATAAAGTTATACTCTGGATGATAGAACGGGAACAACCCCAGTCAACTGCTTTCCGCTGAACAATAAATCTCATTGTTTTGCTTCCAAGATTTTAATGTACACTGCACTTAGAATTCCTTAATTGAAGTAAATTATTATTATTTCTTCGATTAAAAGAAGGCAACATCCTCTGGTTGAAGCAATTAGTGAAGCAGCTCTAAAATGCAAAATGTATGTAAACGTAAAATTTAAAATTCAACTGGTGCAGCGTCACTGATGTAAAGAGATTTCCTGACATGGTAATAGCCAATCAGATTAAGCAACTTTGCTTCTTCATAACCTAATGGAGAATTTCTGAGAAGGAGCATAGTGAACTGACGTTAGACACAAAAAGAAGAAATTTGAAGTCGACACTCGCTCAGGTTAATCTAGAACTAACAAAGAACTTAATAGGGCGGCTGGTTAAATGTGAAATGAGTCAAAAACTCTTGGAGAAGGTCAGTGTTCTTACTCTTAAATCAGACATGCAATTATATCACACAAGCTGCTTGAATAAATATTGAAGAAATTGACTGAATTTGGACAAATACAACTAACCTTTTAGTGTTTGGGCTGGCCACTCAAACTCAAGCCATATTCACAGAGGGAGTGAGTTTAATTAAAAAAAAAAGGCTGGAATATTACCGATATGAAGGAAATTAGAGAAATGGAGCAACACTGAATAACAGCAAAATGGAAGAACAGAAGGAAGAGACAAGGTCTAAGAGGTCAAAAGTGTCTGAGAAAGTCAAAAGACGAAGAACTGGTACAAACAGCGATAAAGGATGCACTGGGTTGAGAAAGAAGAGACGAGCGAGTATGAGAGTTTTTTTTTTTCTTACTCTCATCCCACCTTCCCTATCATCCTTTTCTGTGGCGTGCTGCTCGGATGCCTCACAGAGAAGCGGCAGAAGCAAATCTGCTCTCTGCACCCGCTCCTTTCTACAAATTAGTTTAGGCTGCACCTAAATAAACCCGGAGCTCAGAGTTCCTACTTCCTCTCTACCAGAGCAAAATATGCAAAGCCAGATCTCTGGAGTTCATTTATGGTCTTACAGCCAAACAGATGGAATGGTGCCTAATCTAAACACCACAAATCCTCAAATTCGCAAGAACTTTTTTTCCTTTTTTTTGACACTGCACTACTGCGAAAGACTGAGTGAAGGAATTCGAAACTGCTACATTACGGTATAAAAAGTAGCACATAATTGTGTGACATGAAAAAGGTAAGATAATTTCAAAATTAGAAAATGTTTTAAACTTGAAGTTTAAAAGCACATTGTATGTTTTGTAAAGAATTTGGTAAAGCGTGTACACTTGTCCTTCTACTCCATCATCTTAAGCTAATTTTTGTTTATCCCATATTTCATTACATCAAAATATCAACATGAAAATACTGAAGACTCTGGGTGTTTCAGTGGCCTAATTGGAAATGTTCAAGTGGTATGAAGAATTTCCAAGGCCACTGTACATCCACTAAGGTCTCCATCTAATGTTTAATTTTTCTGTGCTTACACTGTGCAGTTGTCTCACAGTTTCACTGCTCTGGCACCTAGTGGTTCTGTTAAATGAGCTGTATTACACTATAACTCACAGAAGGAAAGCGTTTTACCCCTTACTCCAATCTAGCTGAAAAAATATCTCATCTCAGTGTCTTCTCTGCTATCTCTACAGGGACCATTATACTGCAGTTAAATTATAGGCTCAGGGTACCAAATGAGGAAAATTTTTATTTTATTTTTTTACCTCCATTTGTACAAAAAACATTTAATCTCCAAGGATAAAGTTGAGCAACTACTGAAAATAGAACAGCAATTTATTTAGAGTTTTGAGTAATTGGCTTGTATCACCACTGAAAGAGGAAGCCTGTTTGTCTTTCTGGTACATCCTACCATTATCTCTAATGGCCTCGTGTTAGGATATTAAGGACAGATTCTACATCTTCAGTGTGGTTATGAATTACAGGAAAATGTCCTGGAGTAGATGTCTCTCTCTAGTGCCCAAAAAGATCAAAACAACAGAAATATCAAACGTAGAAATGGTGACGTGGTCACCACACGTAGTTGTTAAATCAGTGTAGTTCAAAACCCACGAAATATGTCCAATTTACAGAAGACTGCATTGAACATTCTACAGACTTGTAAGGGAAAATGTGCAAAGAAATACAATGGAAAAACAAGTAGATGCAAGGATAGGTTGGTCAGATGGATGGATGGATAAATAAATAATGATTTGGGTAAACTGTAAGAAAAATATAGTCATGTTTGTGAATATATTGTATATAAAATTATAATACCCTTCCGCACTATTTCAGTAGTTGCATGTACTACTTTGTGTCCCTGTTTAAGGACATATTAAAAGACACAGAGCAATACAGTGATATGATAATATGGGATGCACAGGCCAAAAGATATAAACACATAAGCAAAAGGCAGAGGATTATTCACTGAAGAGGAAGAGAAAAGAATGGACATGAAGAGGTTTCTTTATCAGGCTGTGCTAATGGATCACCCCCTCTACACCCAGGAAATTATCTCAGCATTGTGCTCCCCTTACTAAGACATGATTAATTGATTGCAAAGGAACAAGAGTAAAGAAGAACAGAAGATAGGGAAGGAGGGAAAAGTGCTGATGTACTTCGGAAGAGACGTAAATTGGAAACAGTGGGGATCGGAAAGTCTGGTGCTGACCTTTTGGAATATTAATGAAACTGGAAAATGGTCAAGTTTTAAAAAGAAGAAACAATTTCTTGATTCTGAAGCAAAGAACTGGCATGGAAACAGAAAAAAAGACCAAATAGTTAAGTGGTTAAGACTCATGCCTTGCAATTTAGTATCACTTATAATAAAACCAGATAATTATCCCACAATAACAGACTAGTCAAACACAAATCTTATAATTTCCTGTCATATGATAAAAAAAAAAAAATTTTGATTAAAAAAAACTAATCTAGAAAAGAAAGAAATCTTTAATTTTAAAAGAAAAGGTGAAAGGAAAGGTGTAAGTGTGCAGGACACTAACCATGCTTGCATATCTTGCTCTGCTTTGGCCCTCTTTTCCGCCAGGTCTTTATACAGCTCATCAGTGATCTTCTTCCTCAGAGCCTCTTCATTCACTAGAAACAAAAAAAAGAAGGAAAAGATTGAAAATGAGAAAATTTAAAAATTCTTTACACAGCCATGTTTTATATTGAGGCAACAATTAGAGGAAAATTTATTGATTTTTACACAGAGCTAAAGAAAAATAACAATCTACCAAACAACTAACAAAATAAAACATCTAAGCAATTAAATTTGTAATTGCTCTCTGGCAAGAGTGAACAAATTTTCTTGCTCAACATATTGAATGCATAGTGTCAAAGAATGAAAATAGAATAGAATAGAAAACTAATACATTTAGGACATGTTTAAAAGTGCTGCTTTGCAGTCAATCCAGAATTAAGATCTGTATAAATCTATCCAGGAACAAAGTTAAACCCCATCACTGTCATGAGGACACTGGAAAAACAACTTAATTTATAGACTCAGCATCCTCCAGTTAGTGACCAACAACAGTCAAGTCAGAAAAAGAAAGAAAGCTAGCCCAGTTAAGTCTCTTATCCAGGTCAAAATCAGCATGTTTTAGATTTGTAATTTTGCGTTAAACTGCAAAAGCTCTAATACGACGTCTTTTGCACAAAAGAGATCAAAGAGCAAAGAAAGAATAATGGCCTCAATAAGTTCCTTTTGGCAAAAAACAAACATCATATCAGCACAAACAACTCATATCATCTGTCAAGCGCAGCGATAAAGGCCGATTCTTCATACGTTTGTGGGAACAGGAACTTGGCAGCTGCCTCCAATCGATAGCAAATCTCAACTCAGCTGCCTCATGCAAAAGGTTTATGATTTAAAGCACATCAGCAGATCTACAACAGAATTCAAAGCATGTATAATGGACTAGGCCACCATGCAAAGCTATTCTGTTCTGGTCCACCAACAAAGGACAGATATTAAATATTAAAAAGATAGAACTCAAAATGATCCAAGCCATACAGGATATTCATTTTCCTTGTTGCAGATTTAGTACAACAGATTAATCACAAACATTACAGTCCTAAACACCAACAGTTATTATACTCATCACACATCCTTCATAAATCATATCCCCTAAATATATATATATTTATCTCCTATTTCTGCATCTATTATCTACTTGGGAGTGTCACTATAGATTTTTAAATTACTCTTAATGTCAGAGTTAAAAACAACTTTCTATATTTTCTAAACACATTTGTCCTCTAACAAATGTTTATTGTTTAGGAATTTTCCCTCATACATAGATTAATCCTCCAACAAGTGGAAAAAAACAAACAAAACAAAAACGGTAACATTGAGGTAAAAACTGCTGCTCAACCTGTCACTGAATTTCCAATATTTCTTTATAGAGTCACCAAAAAAAAGGCACATAGACATCTTTTTCCTAAAAAAAAACAAAAAAAAACATAGTTCAATACCACCCTGTCAACACATATTCGTGTCATTGACAACAGACGTATATGACTCCATGTCCTCACCAGTCTATCTTGGCAGGTAATTAAGCATGAAAGTAAAGATGCCGGCCGGCGACTGGGCCAAAACGTGCTCTGAAGGCAGAAGTGGCATTCGGTGTGCTGCAACGCTGCGGTGATGAAGGGGGACGTGTCTGAGCCTGTCAAGATTAGTCTCCCACTGCATTAGTTAGATGGGATAATCCCTATTGTCAGAGTCTATTATTACCTGGTAACATGTGGTAACAGCAGCCAAGAAAAACATAATTATTACTAAAATAAGATCAACACAAAGCAAAAACAATAAAGTCACAGATATGCAAAAATCATTTATTTGAGACAACAACCAGATTCCACAGCATTGATCTATATAGTAAATCAGTAAATTGAAGAAGGTACTGATGAATACAGTTAATCAAATTACTTCTTAATTCTAATTAATTCTTTCCATATCTGAATATAAAACGAGTGATTCTTATATTCTCTTGAAATGTTAATATCAGTATTGATATAATTTTTTTTATATACCTTCCCTTACTGAAAAATTAATGATTCTCTTAAATTTGACCAGGGTGCCTTCTGTGTAACATGCACTTACTTTCCAAAGGACGAAACAATAAAAATGGGACATTTTAACAATTATGATGCATAATGCTCTAAATCATCTTCTAGGTATGCCAGAAACACATAATCCCAAATGCCCATACAAATTCAAATACAAGAAAAAAAAGGTTTTTCACTTGAAGCACAACAACAAACAAGAGTGGAGGCGGGAAGCTGATTCTCACCGCATAGAGTATCCACAATGACAGCCTACTGTCCAGAGCACCAGAAAATAATATCCATCATGTCTGGCTGCAATTCCAAGTACTATTCATCGCACAGCGCAGGAGTCTGAAATTGTTCCCGAGGAGCTGCCATGATGACTGGTAATACTGTCATTTTAGGTGAATATTAAATCACTATGGAATCGGTTACAATTAAAAAAATTATAATTATCCACTGTTAGAGCTTTGGAAATGGACATATTACTGTTAATGACAGATAATGAATGAAAATTTGTTACGCACCCCTAGCATTTTGATAGTTTTTAATTTTCATTTAAAAAAATATCTAATTTTATTTCTTTTTAACACTTGTGTGTGTAAATTTTATCCTGCTTTTTGTCCACTAATGTTCACTAATAAACCATTGAGGCATTGGCGGTTTCAAATATGGGGGACAGACCAGAAACCGCTGTTATGTAATGCTTTACTAAACTTGAGGTGGGAGCAGTAGTGGGGGCTTCAAAGGGGTTTATTTGCCCAAACAGGCTATAACTGCTTCTGCATTGATCACATTGTAAATTAGGTTTATTTCCAAAAATGTAACAAAATATACACCGGTGTATAGCCATTGTAGTATGTCATCATGCTCTGTTGACATTTGTGTTATTGCCAAAACTTGATTTTAAATAAAAAAATGTGTATATTTTTTATCAACAATTAAAATTACATTCACAGAGCACTGCCTCAAGTATATTTCCAAGGTGTTCAAAATTCAGGAAAGCTTAGACAACTCTACGTTTCCTCTCCAGCTTTCCAAAGAGAGGCTTCAGATTGCTGGTGAGTCCACAGGGTCAGCCACAGAACAGGTTCTAATATGATAAACACTGTCTGGGGTCCTTGAGGGAGGCCGTTTGGGTCAGAGACAATTCCAGATTGACAGAGACCTTGTCAATCTTGAGTAGGACATGTAAATGTTAAAAAGATTAAAAGCTCATCATCTTTTTAAATGCGTCTCCCTCTTTTTCATTCCCACCAATCGCTGGGCCCCATGGAAGAACCCACAGAGGAGGTGGCGAAGCAGCGGAGCTCAAGCTATTGGCAGTAGAGATAATAGACAAAGGCAAATTGCATTTCTCATCAGAAGTTTCATTAACCCCGAGACCCACACGGAGGGCATAATCTGTAACATTACCACTTCCTCACGTTTCTACCCTGCACTTCGGTCGAGTCACTACACACCTTCACAATGCCCAGGAAAGAATAAAAAGGACAGGAAAAATTGCCAAGAGCAGGTTTCCAACTTATGATAGTACAACTGCAATCATATCGTTTTCCTTCTAATCAGACTTCCTTGGTAATGTAATCTCAAATTACAGATTGTAAAAAAAACTTTTAGTTATTTTCTTACAATAATAAGGATGCTACAAAGATGTAGTTCATCGGTGTCCACTTTATGCATTTGCGCTTCCACCGAAATTTTTCTTTGCCTTTCACATCGTTCCATTCTCTTTCCTAACCCCAGGAGACATTTTTAAACAGACTATTAGACCAGGCCTGTGTGTGGGCCCTGGCATATGAATATTTATAGCATATTGGAGAAGGTGTAGGAGGTTCAACCTTGACTATGGTGTAATCAGCACATATACTTACTCAGGGCATGATTTAGAGACAGCCGACCTGCTGAGAGCCTCACTCGATACCCAACTCTCGTGGACACACATAATCAATGTCTGCCTCATTAAGGTCGCACCCTTTGAGAATTGGGCTGAACTTTGTAACATTTTTAACGAGATTCACATTCACATTCATCACACCTTCCTTTTTTTTACTCCTTAAAAAGAGTGTGCCCAAGCATGATCAATCGAATAAGTTGACTTTTTTCTACCACTTTTACAATAACTCTTTGAGGTGACCTCCCAAGGCTAATACTGTGAATGTCAACACACAATGTCTGTGGACAATGAATGAGTCATATGCCAAGTTAAAGGACAGTTGTAGCAACGGTGCTATGAGAAAAGTCACCCCAAGTCGACACATTTTCTTTTTCTTCTTTGCTCTAGTTTCTTGTGAAATCTTCAACACTGATTTTTGCAGTGGTTTTGATAGAGTTTTGGGTTCTCTCACCTACTACAAGAGCCAACGGTTTCTTTCATAAAAACACCTCAAGACAGGATTCAGGCATTTCTTGGCTGTCTTTATGCATTTTGATTTGCAGTGAGGGAGGTTGAACTTGGCATGGAAATGTTAAGCCCCAACTTACCAAGCCGCAAGTAGCCGGAGGTCAGCATTGTTTATGTTCTATAGCAGTGAGGTAGGGCTTTGTGGGTTGAGGCAGTGCTAAAGTGATGATGCATTGCTGATGCAACCTGCCAGCCGAAAAATGTATAAGCATAAACAAGGCACAGAAGTCTTTTCTAATGAGAGGACTAAGGTAAGATACATTATTTAAATTTTAAATATTTGCTCATTTCTTTGAGTGTAAAGAAGATAAGTAAACACATGAGGCATGTCTTTCAAAAGAGAGGCCTAAATAATTGACGAAAAATAATGTTTGGTATATCCTAATCTTTCATGAACTGAAGATACTTTCCAATGATAATGAACTTGGTGACGTTATATAATTCAATGAGATAATGCCATATGTACCTGATGCAATATATAGCATTAAATTGTGAATGTGTGTGAAGTCCTGCATTTCAATGTGGTAGCTGCAACATAACAGACAATAGTGATCTGCAGAGGATAGTCAACGGAGCTGAAAAGGTCACTGGAGTGTCCTAACTCTCTGTCCAGAATATATTTCAGAGCAGCTGCAGAAACAGAGTTTTGAACCTTTCTGTGTAAACTATTTGAACTGCTGCCATCACATTAATGTGACTGGACCATTAAAAACTAAGCAGGACCCTTCCACAACCTGCTAACATACTGAAAAAACATTGTGATTTTTACAGCAAGACAAATTATCAAATTATATATACATTAGAAACGAATCTTACTCCCTAAAACTTGTAAATAAATTACATTTTTCTTCGTGGGACAAAATAACTTTTTCTCATAGCATTGATATGACATTATTTTATAAGGTTATTGTACATTATGAGGCTATATGATCAACACTTTCATGCTTCCACACAGTAGAATATGTTTAAAACCATTCTTCAGATTTAGTAAATGTCTTGAAAGATTTTCTTAACTTAAGGATCTGTATTCAGAATTTGTCAAGTTGGTTTTACACAAATGGTCTGACATTCTTCAGCCACAGCTCCGTTTCCTACTGCAGGCATGACACAGTCCACTCTTAAGAACCTAAAACACGCTTTTTAAAAAAAAGTGCATTTTATTAGGCCTTTAAGTTTGTTGTATTAAACTGCGGAGGTGTCGTTTTAATCACTGGAGTTAGTGTGGCGTGGCATAAGTTGGCCTTTTTTAATTACCTCACTGACTGAGCACAGTCAAGGATGGAGTAGCATCATGGATGCTACCCTAAAAGGAATCTACTCCCACTGATGCTTCTGTGTAGCATAATGAGCAGGTAACATTCAAATGTCCTCTGTCAGATAAAAATGCAACAATTCTTTTTTTCTCTCTCTTTGCATTAAATAAGTAAACACCAGCTAATCCCTGTCTTCCTTCACTCCTTAATTATAAATTGCACTAAATAGAGTTTGGAGGAGATTTTTTTTTAAATAATACCAGGTAATCATTTTCTAAATCCACATTTAATTTATTTTTTTCCTCTCAATTCTGAATAGCAATCAAATTACATTCAAATAGTCAAATTCAGATGTAGAAATGTCAATGTTATGAGGAATAAGTGAAGCAAGTAAATTTGTGTTGAACTTTGGGGAGGTTTTCTTAATGCAGCAACAAGCTTAGCAGTGAGATAATTTGGAGGCAAGTTACTCAAATACAGCTACCATGAACCAAATAATATGAGCATGTAACATCCCATAATCCAGAACACCACTGACAAATAATCCTGTGTAGCCTTTCACAGTATCTTCATTACATGAGATACAAACTATTAAGACTTGAGTCTCAGACCAGGATTTGAAATCAGGTCTCAAGTCTTTAGGGCACGCAACTAAGCCAGTCTAAAGTGTTTTATTTTTGAGACTTAAGTGCGGCTGATGTTGGAGTCTCAAGTACGAGTTGCTTTCTATGTCAGATCAATGCCCAAGATGTTTGTGTATGGAAACTTCTTAACAGATGTTTTATATTTTGTCATGCTGCTTGAAATGGAAAGCAGTTTGTTTTCCCAGCTACAGCAGCTGTCAGAGGAGACAAATCCTCAAAAGCAAAGCTCCAGAAAACTAAGAGAAAAACATAAATAAGTAGATAAAGAGTCCTAAAGATGCTGTTGGTCCCCAATCATTATGTTGCACTTTCAGTAACCCTTTTCATTAAAAAAAAAGAATTAATCATGTCATTAACAGTTGGTGGGTGGCAATAAATCACTATATGACAGTAGCTACTGCAAGGCCAATTTTTTAAATTAAGACTAATTATAATTGCCGTGAAAAGTTGGAGGCAAACAGCTTAAGGTGGCTTATAGTTACCACCCACACAATAGGCACAATCGAAATGAAATGCAAAACAAATCTATGGCATGTTCAGTACTACATAACCTTTGCCTTCTAATTAAACATGTTACAGAAACCATGTACAAGACATTTCAAGACAAAACCATGACCAACAGAAATAACCTTATTTAAACATAATAGACAAGTTTTTTTACTCTATGTAGGACTAAATTCAATCAGGCTGCTTCTGAAGCATATGTTTTGGATAAAGCTAGTAAAATAAACAAGAACATTTCTGAAGAAATTTAAACAGGACAGGGTTAGGGTAGGATTAGGCCCCAACTACAGTTCACTGATGTGTCAAAAGTCAGAAGAAACCACTCCCACATTTTCCCTGATACGTTTCACTACACCCTTAGTCTCAGTCAGCTTCATATTACTAGAACACATTTCTAAAGATTTATGCTTCTGTAACATATCCTTTTTGCTACAAGAAATGAAACTAACCTGCTGGTGGCACGGCAGGTGGCGAAACTGGACTTGGCTCAGGCACTGCCACCGGCTCAGGGACTGAAGCAGGTGATAATGGTTCCGCTGTGGGCTGGGAAGGAGGTGCAACTGGTTCACAAGAAGCAGTAAACTCAGGCAGGGGAGCTGTAGGTAAAGATTGAGCAGACTGCAGAGGCAAAGAGTCCCCTGAAGGAAGCAAGGACCCTGGCAGGATGGTGATAGGTTTGAAAACAGGAGGGGAGGGGAGTGATTCCGACTTAGGGACATGTGAAGGAAGAGGTTCAACAGCATGAGAAGGAGCAATTGGTTTGATTACTGATGGAGGAGAAGCGATGGATTGAGTTAAGGGAGGAGGTGCAAAAGGAGTTACAGTTTCCACCAAATCTGAAGCGTGGCAGGAAGCAGGAGTGAACTGTTCAGTGTGAGCAGGAGTGGGTGCAGGAAGGGTTGTTAAAGGCTCGAGAACAGAAGCAGCAACAGCGTTAGCAGAAACTGAGGGAGATGAATGAGAAAGCACCAAGTCACCCTTGGCGTTCTCTGCTACCTGTTGTGTGGGAGGTTTAGGAGGAGGCGTGGCCACCGACTCTGTAGCAGATGGAGCTGGAGGTGCTACAGGTTCTACAAAAGGAGGGGAGGGAGGCGAGGAGGTGGCGAGGTCAGCGAGAGGAGGGACAGGTCGGAGTAGAGGAGATGGAATGAGGGTCGGTGGCTTTGAAGTTGCTGAAGTGGGCGTACTCTGCTGCTGTTTTGGAGGAGTGGTGGGTTCTTTCATGCGCTTGATCACGTTTTCAGAAAGCTGTAAATGAGAAAGAAATCTCATATGAGAATATAACCCAACATATGACACGATTTCCCACAAAACCAAACTTTGATATTGCTTACAACAATCACAACTCATTCAATAACTTGCTTAAATATTCATTCCGACTGAACGTTCATGTATTTGATTGGATCCGACTGCGACGGACTTGAGTCGATACTTTGTAGAACCATCTTGCACCAGTATCAAATTTAGAGGGAAAAAAAAGCAAGTGCCCAAACCTCTCAGTGAGATTGGATGAAGAGCATCTGTATCCTGCAACAGACTGACAATTTGATTAAAGCTTGCAACTTAGTCCACTCTAACTAAGGAATATAGAGTAACTTAAAGCATTTTAATACAGCTCTGGTACATCTAATGTTTTCTGCCTTGATTCTCCTGCTTTACCTCCATTTATCTTTAATATAAACCCTGACCAGCTTACTTTTGTCCCTGCTGAAGAAAAAGAACCTTCATCCCTGTGTGTCCTCCTTATAGCATACGGGAAACATCCAGCAAGAGCTTGTGCCTCACTCTTGTCATTATCAGATTATGGATTGAACAGTCCTCTGCAAGATGTTCAAAGCTTGGAATGTTACTTCGTAATCCATAGCCCTGCATTTTGATTGCATTTTATGTAATGCAAGATATGAAAAGTAAATCAGCAAACCACTTGCAAGTGATTCAAACTATTTTTGATTCCAATAATACAGTCCTGAGAGATTGCTTGATGTTCTTGGGAAACTCGAACACTTTGAAAATGCAAGGCAGCAGCTGCAAGGCAAAGTGTCTTTTAGAATCTAAGATGCAGGACATTAATACTGAAATACACGGTTCAAATAATGTTTTTCTTGCTGCTTTGGAATTTACCAACAATTTTGTTTCAGCAAAAGTTAAGCACTAAGAAGTGAGTGAAAAGCAATATAGACGTCAGTACAAAAAGAGCACGTTTCAGGATATTTTCACTGTAAACATGCACCGTCAATGTCAGTGTTCAGGGGGAAAAATAGAAGCTGCAAACAAAAACTGTCTCATCTGGTGGTCATCTAAATATTTTACAAGCAAAGCAAAAGATTTGCCTGCAGGAATCCAAAGTGAATGCAGCACTGTTTCTGTCTGCCAGCCCTTTGGGTCATCTCTTGAACATTTTTAAGAGAGGCATACATTTAAAAAGGCACATCATGTCTCCTTTCAAGAAAAGTGAATGGTAACTGATGAGAGGAACTACTGCTGCTAGTCTGAAAGCAAAATCACTTAAAACATTTTTGTGGAACAGCATTTTGGCTACAGAAAAAAAAAGTGTTCCGAAGAAAAAAATGCTTCTTTTGTCAATTTTTAATGGAACAAAGTGATTTTCATAATTTGCCAGGCCTGGAAAAACGCCTATGGTAAATCAAATTCCATACTTTTCCACTTTTTATAATAAATCTGTGTTCAAACATCAAAAGCCTGCAGTACACATGGCCTGAGCCAATGGCAACCTTCATTCAAAACTCGTGATCTAATTGGCAGGGAAAATGCAAATCTATTCATCTTACAGCAGACAAATGTTATGGGGTTACAACAGGACTAAACAAAAGCCATCCATGTTGCCCTAACAACTGAGTAATAATAGAGTCAAGCTCACTGAAGTGTTATGTGATCAGCGAAAGCCTCTCAGGCTATATTTAACATCAACTGAAAGTGGCACAGGTGAATTTGTAATGGCAGCTTAATAGCAGAGGCTGCTAATAAAACACATTATGCATATTGTCCTCTGGACAATAAGACAATTAAAGGAATAACAAAGCAAGAAGGAGAATGGGGTCAATCTTTCTTGATGGAGATTTCTTTTTAAACTCCACAATTCTTGAACACATTTGCAAGTTGCAGTGCTTTAAAGCTCACAGTTTGAAAATATAACCTTTCTCTCCCCTACTTTTAGCAGTACTTCTACCATTGGAAGAGTGAGTGCAATGCTTTCACTCGAGTTTAGCTCGTTTTATATTTATTATCACCTTATGCTTACAGCCTAATTTCTGACAGCGTATCTGTCTGTGAATTGAAGAAGTAACACCTGTTTCTTTCCACAGGTATACCCTGTAACTTACCCGTATGCCCTTCACCACTGTTATATTCTCATTCTCGTCTGACTCGAATGAAACACGGCGGGTACTGTTGTTTGCTCCCATTGTCAGACCGCAGGGTGTCAGAAAAGTCGCTAATCTCGGCTACATATAACACACAATAGAACCACACACTTGTGTTTTTGTCCCGGTTGCCTACAGTCAAGTACAAATGTGGCCCAAACTACACGGCTTCAGAAAAGTGCGCACTTCCTTAGCATGACGGGTTTTTTAACAACGTGCGACATTATTGGTCGAGTAAGTAACCGTCTGTGTATCAAGGATGCTCATTGGTTGTTGATTTGAAGTGGGCAGGGCGGTAGTGTGACAGACAGCAGTACTGTTCTTGACTTTTTCGGCTTCACGTGATGATATAAGATAGTCTCTTCTGTGATGTCTGTGATGTAATTCAATAATTTTTAAATATAGTCAAAACATTCACGTTTTCTTATATATTTTTTTATTTTAATGTGTAAGAAATATTTTTACACGATGCTAAAATTAGTCTCTTGCGAAAAATAATGTAAGTATACGTAATACATACTCACGTAAAGCCTAACAACACAAAGTGTGACTTTACTGTAAAGTTGAAGGAAAAGTATATTTGGTTTTCAGGAGCATTGTGTTTTTAATAAACATTTTGTAAGTGAATTAAAACACCAAATCTAATGAATTTCCTCCATTTGATGGAATACACCTGTGTCATAAGTGCAACCATGATTTTTCTCTTTTTTTCCCCTTGCTACTAAATATCCCACAGTGAACTGTTAGTGGAAGCTATAAATGACAGCAACTCGAGTACAAAGTAGTAGAGAATTCATGTACCAGAGTCTTTGGAAGCTGGTCCGGAATTTGACCACCCTACCAAAAGGAACCAAATGTTGGTACAGTGACCACAACATTACTGTACTTGACTGGTCAGCAAACATGCCTTTACCTGACTGAGAAAAAAAAGCAGTTATGACAGATATTCTAAGTAATGGACTATTTCCATCTTCACACAACAAGAATGTGTTTACCAAGTACAATATCTTGTTACCCTTTGTATTTTATTCAATTTGTGTACAGTATTTAACCATTTGATGGATTTCGCTGATACAATTGTGACCTTGCTGTTTTTAAATTAAATACGTATCTCTTTTTAAAATAAATAAATAAATAAATGATTTGCATAGAAAATTGTGACCTTGCTGTTTTTAAATTAAATACGTATCTCTTTTTTAAAAAAATAAAATAAAATAAATGATTTGCATAGAAAATGTTTTTAATGAAAAACATTATGCTTTGCTTTATTATTCACTGTAACAGATATTTAGCTGTCACTTTTTGTCAAAGAAAACACTTACTTTTTGTTTATACTATTTCATAAGGTTATAAATGAGCCCTAAAACACAGCTTTGATTCCATTTTATGGCAAATAATGAATATTAATGTAAGTTGTAAAAGGTAAATGGCATTTTACCTAGCTTCATTAGAAACTAAAAGTGTTATTAGGCAGTGTTTCTACATCATCCAACAAGTTGTGCACTAAAAGTATACAGGAGAGTTATTCTCATCAAGTTATTAATAAACTCTGACATATTAAAGGCAGCATTTTGAAATGGTCAATTCCAGTTTCAAACCAGTTCTGGAATGTTTTGTTATTATTATTATATCACTACTAAAAATTTATTATTTATACTGTAACATCAGAGAAGGAAGGAAATTTCAAATTCAGCATCTCATAAAAATTACAACTGAAGTCAAACAGTTTTTTCTTTTGTTTGTTATTTTACAAAAAAAATAAAAATAAAAAGTTGTATGTGGTTTTTTAGGTGCTGAAATTTGAATCTAGTCTTATTTGAGCTGATCCAAGGAAACATCAAAACATGCAGGTCACTGGTCCCTCATAACTGACGTTTGAAAACAATATTTTAGTTGTTTTTTTGATGCCACACACCTCCTTCACACCCCTTTTAAATTTATTCTGCTTTTGTATTGTTTGTCAACCGGAAACATTTTAGAGTAATAAACAAAAAAGTAACAAAGAACTTATCATGAAATAAACATAAAATAAGACTAGTTTTTATTGAGTTTAATGGATTTTGAACATTTAAGTATTCATTCAGAGACACCAGAAAAATGTAACATTTGTAAGAAAGTCATTAAAAGACGTATGCACAGAAATACTTCACAGGTGATAAAACGACTAAGAGTAATAAAAATGAATCAATCATCCACACTGAAAAAGCATTATTCATGATTTATATGAGAGTCTTTTGATTTGTTCAGCTTTTTCATATGTTTGTGTAAAACTACACTGACAGACTCTCATGCAGTCTCACAGAGCAGAAAACTGCAGGTGAAAGTTTGATGCGTCTCTAGGAGGTTAGAGCTATGACAGCTCGTACGAATAAACCTGATATATTATACACAAATCCCAGCGCATGTTTAATAAAACTCTTTAATACCTATTCTTGCATTTTTCTGGAGGCTTTTTGAACCACCAGTGTGTATAGATCATGCTAAACAATATGAAAAAGTGGAAACCCGTTAAAAAATGTAATATGCACATGTATTGTGCAGTCAATGATCTAATAAATCTTGGAGACAATAAACACTGACCAAAGGCATTTGTTTATAATGCAAAGCCATTCATCATTGGGGTTTGTTTTTATATATATATGCAACTTTGAATGATATTGGTTTTGTAGTAAAGGAAGTTCAAACAACTTTTACACTGTGATGTCATTCCCCAAAGAAGACCCACTGCATTACTACGCTCTTGCTAATGCGGTGCCCTGAGGCTTGCTTTGAAACGCTTCAGGTTTTTCCTTCTTTTTTTTTTACACAGACATGAGACTGAATGTTGGAGTGTGAAAAAGACTCTTTTCTCTCCATCAGGTTTATCAGAGCAAGAAGGATTTATCTTATCGTCGTGCTTGTCGATAATGTTACTTTATTTTATTCATTTCCATCTCTTCAGAGGAGTCAGTTGTAATGTTCAACAGAAAGAAGCAGTTATTTTCCTGCATGATATACATGGTTAAGATTTGCTTTAAATTTTACCCAGAGGTTCATTTAATTGGTATCATTGTCCATCTTGTTTTTTATCATTGTATTGCTCCTTCCTGCAATTGATCTAATTAGGAGATTTCAGTGTTGTTTCTCTCCAACAGGCAAGGAGAATTTATTTGAAATCTGCCTTGAAGACACCATAAGCTTATCTTAATTATTCTGCACATCTTAGCTATCTCAAATATTCAACACACAAAACTGAACATTTGAGAACATGAATTAGAAGAGAAAAACACATCCTGCTTAATTTTCACTGAATAAAAACTTAGCATCATAAAGTCAAAGGCCTCAAACAAGTTTTTACGACCTTGTTCATCTTTTTCAGAGCAAGAAGTTGCTGTTTTACAGCAACTGACCTTGGAGGAAGTAGCCCAGTGGAATACGTAGATTGATGGGAGATGATCTGTCAGTATAAGGTGAGGTGATAGGAGCTTTGAAACCTAACTTGGACTTGGTAATGGGATGTGATTTTTTTCCTTTTAAAGACAAACAATAGGTCCTGCATGACACAGCAATTGCTTTTTGGGGAGGTGGTTGAGAAACAAAGATCACCCGCAATGTTATCTCATCATTCCACCGGCACATCAATCAGGACTCAGGCTGCGGGAGATCGACCTCCTTTGCTCCAGAATCAATGCTCTCTTCCATTCTCATTGGTACAGCAGATATGGTGAGAGATACAGGGCACAGGAGGCCTGAAAAACCCAGTTCTATATGTTCTAAATGGTGTTGGCTATTAACTCACTGACCTTCACTGCCTGTCTCCTTTCTCCTTTGCACTTCCTTGTCAGTCTCAGGAGGACCAGAGTGAAAATCTAACAATAAAGGATTTATCCTCTGTTTTTAGATACTAGAATATATCTATGATAGCACTAAAGGATAGTAAATTGCATAAAATGTTGTACAATTTATTATGTCTTATTGTTCCCTGTTTAATTTGAGAAAATAAGCAAGAAAGAACTATTTCTTTACATTTTCATTTCATTCATTCTAAGAAGTCTAATATTTGTCATATTTAGCACTACTGGATTCCATACTTGACCTGGACACTCAGGGCTGAAGTGTTAAATAGCATCCTATCTTATAATAAATATAAAAATAAAAGATAAATTAAAAAAATTACAAAAATGAAATGCTGAAACAATACACTCTCCGCGGACTTATCTGTACACCACTGTCAAACATTCAGTTTTTTTTTCAATTTAAAAACAATGGGTTGTATTCTGTTCTCACAGTATGTGCTTTACAGAGTTGAGAAAATAGCAGAAGTTAAGTTGAAAGATCAGAAACACATTTAAGAGCAGATATATGTAAAAATATTTTTAA
Organism: Micropoecilia bifurca; assembly: GCA_903067075.1. Classification (NCBI taxonomy): domain Eukaryota; kingdom Metazoa; phylum Chordata; class Actinopteri; order Cyprinodontiformes; family Poeciliidae; genus Micropoecilia; species Micropoecilia bifurca. The sequence goes on along the minus strand of CAEGAF010090753.1, from coordinate 49,510 downwards.
GTGAATCAGAAATAAAATAATTTTTAAAAAAAAATCAACATTTTGTTTTATTTTTCCTAAGAAAATCTCCTTACTGTATGTGTATTCTATTTATGGGTGAAAATTGGAGGGACAAAATTCTTACATTTAAAAAGCAACAGAAATGAAACCAAATTATGGGAAAACAATTCAATTGTCAATGAACTTAAGAAAAAAGCAGCAGCAGCTACAACAACACACAACATGTCTGCATTTTTGTGATCACTTTTGCTCATCCGCCTCCCCCCATGTCAAAATTAAAATAAAAAACAGCCTTGGAGCAGCTAGGACTGTATGCACATTTAGCCTACAGCAAGTAATAAATTTTATAACTTCCTTAAAAATTATATTGCTGGGTATAAAAAGGTAAAGTACATGATGTGACCTGGTTACACCATCAGTTCCACAAGTTCCTTTTAATATTGATTGCGCTTCAGCCATACGAGTCACAACGGCTAGTTTCCTCTTTAAAAATACAACTCCCAGAACACCTTGCGTGACCACACGCTCCCTTCTTCCTGTTTGAGTTCTGCAGCTGGAAAAAAATGGCAGCTGAAACAGGCAAATACAGGAGTGCTGTGGGCAAAAACAAAGACCCTTCTGGTCTTCTTATCTCTGTTATAAGGTAAGGTTAATTAACATTTTATTTGCGAGGCTAACAGTGCAGTTAGGACGTGAGAAAAGCTTTTCGCTGTTTATATTTGTAGTCAGATACGAGATGACAGCTAGCTTTGGGAAGCTACATGGGAGGTAGCTGCATCCTTCCTGTGTTATAAAATATCAGATAGAAACAAACGCTCGTTTACTCTGGCTTTTTATTCATCACTTCATTTACAGAAGCGCTTGAAATTAATCAACAATTACACTTGTTTTTATTTTGAAGAGGAAAAGAAAATAATAGCCGCGACGAGGTACTATTATAAATAGCTAACCTATTATTTGCCATCACAACCCAAGGGAAACACAGGAGAAAACTAAAACAAATGATACAAACAAATCGCGTTGAAACCCCTGATTAACTAAATTTTTCTATGTATTTTATTGAGCTTATACATGATAATACCAACACAATACTGCACAGGTATTATACACGGTTTTGAAAAGTGTTCATAGACTGAGAAGTGTGGCGTGCATTTGTTTTTAACCCTTCCTGAATCGATAGAAGGGTTTTAACCACAATTTTCTGCACTACACAGAGCTACAAGTTTTTTGTGATAAGTCTACCAAGTTTGTACATGTAGAAACTAAAATATGTTTGTGATATGATTTGTAAAACTATTCAGCTTGAGCAACTATTGCTGTATTTTCCTGCAGCTCTCAATAAATGCTTATGTTATTGCCCAAATAGTAATAGTAATACACAAACAACAACAACAACAACCAAAAACACCCCTACAGCATGATTCTGCCTCCACTGTGGCAGAATCCACCATTATTGTGGTTTGTTCAGACCAAGGTGATGTGGAGTGTTATTTTCCTGCCAGTTATAGTTTTTTTTTCTTCATTTTGGCCAAAAAGCTCAGTTTTGGTCTGATCAGACTTTTACTTGGCCTTTGGCATTCTTTAACAATGGAGAAACATGTGTTTGATGGTCTCATAAAAGTGTTTATGTTTAGCTTTGTGTTTGCATTAATTTACCCATACAGGTTCACCTCCAGTTACTAATGCAGCAACATTGGAAGATATTTTGTTGAATTACATGTTTTTGTAGCTACCAGAATATAGGGGGACACTTTACAATAACGCACTACTTTGTGTTGTCAAGGAGATGGAATGTCTGGAAAATAAACTGAAGTTTGTGGCTGTAATATGAGAGAGTATGAAAAGGTTTAGTGGTTTGAATAGTTTTGCAAGGTACTGTATGTATTATGTCCTCAGTCGTGACATGGAGCATGTTTCCTGTGCCAAAACATTCAAATCTGTTCACTTATGAATTATTCAGTCAAGGTGCAAGTTATGTCATATTGCCTTGCTTTGCATCTTATTCAGGACTCTGTCCAGCAGCGATGATGTGCAGGACAGAGAGACAGAGAAGGGTCGTCTGGAAGAGGCCTTTGAAACCTGCGATAGAGATTTGGATAAACTGATTGTTCAGCATTACGCTGAACTCACCACTGCCATCCGGACCTACCAGAGCATCACAGAGCGCATCACCAGCTCCCGAAATAAGATAAAACAGGTACGAAGAAGAGAAACCCTGTTCACACCTGGCAGTAATGCCTGTCCTGGGTGATCTGGTCACATCCAGACACCCTTAACCACAGGTGTTGATGTGGATTTTATAAAGTTTTACCTGCATTAGTTTAACTGTCGGCATTACGTCGTTTCTCTTCAACGTGATGTTTCCTTTCACTGTGCTTGGAGGGGATTTGCTGTTGTAAAATATCCCTTCTTAATCTTAAAAGAATCTGAACTCTACGGATGAGTGTTTTTATTTTATTTTTAGCCAGTAAATGAGTGTAATAAAGATTTTTAGAGCAGCTGTCAGTGAACCGTCGGGTGTTTTGCTGAAGTGTGAGTCTGTGTGAGTTGAAATCCTCCTTGTATTTGTGTTTACAGTAACTTGAGATTGTCAGATTTCCTTGTTTCAGCTATACATCTGGCACACTGAGAAGCACATCATGGGCTTAGAGAAGCCAAATAACTCTACAAATATACAGCTGATGCAAATTTCAACATCTATTTGTTCTTTTGCTACAGTAGTTCTAATGTGGTTGTGTTCAGATGAGATCTGAGCATTCAGGTGAATCTGTTGGGCTATTATGCTTTATATGATTCAGCCCAAACGCCTGCTATCACCAGCTGTGAACAACTCCACATGTCCAACAACAAGCCCAAGTCAATCAGAGGAGATAAAACAAATCCTTTAGTAACTCGCTGTTAATTCAGGCATTTCACGAACTCCAAGGCAACAACTAAAGAATCTGTGATGAAAATTCAGAACCGTTTATTTTCATTTCATTCTGTTGCCTTTGAGCCATTCTTATGTTGAAGTGCTGTTCCCAAGCAGAACTTGGTTTTAATTGAGCTCAGATGCACATTCTAAACTTTGATCTGATGAGATGAATCTCTTTCTTCTGCAGTAATTTAAATCTTAAAGCTGAAATGAGTCTGAAATTCTAATTACAATTTTTGTCATTCAAAATGAGGACCTTCCCTGTTTAAATTAAAACCGAATGTGGCTGTGGATGCTGCAACTCTGTTTCAAATCACTTAATGTTTGCATGAAAGCACCAGATCCCCTGAAAATAGCTTTAAAACTTGACATACAGTAGAACATTCTTACCTAATGCATTTTCTTCTTCTGTTGTGCAGGTGAAGGAGAACCTGCTGTCTTGCAAAATGCTTCTCCACTGTAAGAGAGATGAACTGAGGAAGCTGTGGATAGAAGGCATTGAACACAAGCACGTTCTCCAGCTGCTGGATGAAATTGAAAACATCAAGCAGGTTCCTCAGCGCCTCGAGACCTATATGGCGAGCAAGCACTACCTTCACGCCACTGACATGTTGGTGAGTAAAGTGTGGAGAAAGTGGAAACTTTTTCACGTTTTCAGTGTGCTTTAGTTTTGCCCAATGACACGCGGGGCAGTGCTGATGGTGGTTGCCTTTCAGAATCCTCCAACATGCACATAAACACAAGTGTTTACAAACTGCTGCTACCAAAGATTGAGTCCCTTGCTCCTTTCACCGCTTTAAAGAAACCGTTTCTAGCCTTGAATTGTCCAGCAGGCGCAACCCGCGTCATCTAAGTGCTGTGAGGCCACAGCGGACGCGCGCGTCCCTGTGCGCCGCAGCACATTTGATGTGTTTCGCAGTATCCTCAGCAGGGTGGGTGAAGGTTGGCATTGACAACTAAACGACCGGGCTCTGTGATCTGTCTGTCGCTTTCCTCTCTCCCGTCCAATGTCACTCCCACACATCTTTCTCCTCCGGAACCTGCTAATAATTAGTTTGCTAGAATGGGGGTTATCTGAGGAGGAGGAGGGAAAAAAAAGAGAAACGGTGGCGCAACCACAAGACCGTGAAAAATCCTCTTTTGTGTAGGTGGAAGGAAATGGAACGCCAATCAACCTGCGCTAAGTCTGTACAGTGCGTTTTAGGAGGTTGTAAAAAGTTCAAAGTCAGTTGGATGCATAACCTTTGTCAAGCAAACTTTAAATATGCTTCACTTTGAAGCAGGCAGCCATTTTACTGCCATCGAGAAAGTGCTCTTAAGCCCTTGAAATAAAACTTTGTTTTTATATTTGAATATCTTCTTAGTGGCAGTGCTGCTGCTCTGTTGGCATTTTTATTTGGTATATTTGGTCCAGATTAAATTAGTTCAATTCAGTCAAGCCCATCATTTATGGGTAAAAAGTCATGAACACATTGCAGTCTAAGCTAAATTATAGCACCATGCAATATGATTAAAAAATTAAAATCTACCTTGGAGAAATGGTTAATCAGAAACTCAGCCAGGGTTCATTTCAACAGGAGATACAAACAAAGAGTAGATAAATATAACGACAGGAATTTCTCTGTCAGTGATCAGAAAAGTGATGCATCTTTGAACAAAAACAGTGTCAGAGGTAGTTTCTAAAAGGGTCGTAAAGATAATCAATGTTTTGATAACTTTAAAAAAAATCTTATTGGCTTCAAAATTAATGAAAATTAAAACTTTTTTTGCCCAAATTTTCACGCTTCTTTGGCACCAGTAATCTTACATAATTTCTTTCTTTTTTCCCAAACTGATTAGTTTTAACAAATTGTTGCAGAAATTTGATCCTACTTCTTCAAGTTATTGTTAATTTTACATGCACTTACTCTGCACTGTTTTTGTACGTCTTTTTGACGTCTAATGGCCAGGTACGAACATCCCAGCCTTCTCTTTGGCTCAGGCTGACTAACATTGTGTGGATGCATTTTTATTTTTTTTAAATTTTTTTAAAAACCAGGCTTATCTCTTCAATTAAAATTCAAACTGAGCACTCTTTGTACTCTGCAATGGCGGCATTACATCCCAGGGGTTCAGTTTATAAAAACCGACCTTCTCTTTTCGTGCCCTTGTTCCTGTTGTATCGCTAAATCCAGGTGTGCTCAGGTGAAACCCCGCTTGGAGTGGAGAAGCCAGTGATAAACCTTCTCTTCTCCTTTGCAAATTCACAAGAGGGTTCAGATTTCTCATTATGCTGACAGGCCTCTTCCCTAATGATGTTAACCAGTCTTACACACACACACACACACACACACACACACACACACACACACACACACTCACACAATCACACACTTATAATTAGACGGAGACACATCTGAGAAGTGTGTACCGTACACACACACAGAGATCACATGTAAAGTCTTTCTGGCGTAGGGAGTTATTATATTTTCCTAAAGGAGGCTGATCATGAAGCACATTAGTGCATCCACTTGCTAGTCTGAGTCTCATTTGCATCAGCACAAACTTGACCTCTGCCCCCTGCCCACCATATTCTCCCACCCCCCTTCCCTACATCTCTCTCTAACAGTTCCCTCCTGGCCTGTCCTGACCTTGCAAATATACTTTTTGTTTCTGTATCATCAACATTTTTTTTTTTTTGATACGCACAGCTCCTCATTAACACGCAGTTACAAAAAGACACATTGCCATGAAAATCGAGAAATGTCACAATTGAATTTTTGTGGCGTGAAAGAGAAATCGATTTTGATGTTTTTAATAAGAAACTGAACAGACTCAGAGCAAAGTTTAATGCGAGGTAATTCTATTCTTTGCAATGAGTTTATGACGGACAGCAAAGAACAACACACCTCTTGACTTCCTTGCAGGTGACGGCTGTGGAGTCCCTAGAAGGCCCCTTGTTTCAGGTTGAGGGGCTCGGAGAACTTCGGCTGGAGCTCAAAAACAAGAAGCTCAACATCCACTTGGTGCTCATCGACGAGCTGCACCGTCACCTCTACATCAAGTCCACCAGTCGCCTCGGACACAAGAACAAGGACAAAAACGCCTGTCGCCTTCCGGGGTAAAAGGGGGATTTCAGTCGCTCTTAACAAATCATATCTTAATTTGAAATGATTTGTAGTTGAATACTATGGAGGATTTTTATTCTGTCATATTACCTGTCTATAATGGCAGAATATATTGGCATTAAAACACTGAACTTATTCGACTATGAAACTTTCCAGAGTAATATAAAAAATAGATTACAATTAATAGGGGGGGAGGGAATTTTGCCATTCAGTGTGTATTCATTGTAAGCAATTTCCTTGTCATGGCAACTGACTAAAAGTTTCCAATTATTTTCTGACTGAACCAAAAACATTACTGTCATAAACAGTTAAGCCTTTTATACATGTCGGTACTGTGCTGCCAAAGCAACTAGGGAGTCAGATGACAAGCATAAGGTTTGTTTGATGCTGAGGAGCAAACACCAGCTATTTTCTACTTAAATATAATTGTAAAACATGCAATTTCTGGCAGGGTTGGTGTTGATCTTTGTTTATTTAAGAAACAGACCATGCACATGTTATTTCACACGTTTTCCTTGATACCGACAGCAAGAGAAGTCATCCTCCTCTGACAGTGATTGTCTAAATGACTGCCACTATGAGGTTAACTGTGACCTGACGGCCAGTTTCTAACTTTCGTTATGCCGCCGTCTAACCTATTAGCATTAATGCGCCCCCGCAGGCTTTGAACACACATTTGTTGCTTTCATTTTCCATGGAAAGCATTCATTTAAAGTGCTGTTTGCACTTTTACATGTGTGTATCCGTGGGGGTGCTGTAATTACAGTGGCTGTGGGTTGGTGAAGCACAATGATTTATTAATAAGGGTCAGCTAGTGACAGGTTCTGGCCCTTCTGTATTGGGTTGCCTCTAACAACACACCAGCCTCCATGCAGCCCACTCACTTAACAGGCACACGGTGCTTATGCCGCCTAACTTAACGGACCTGGATTTGCTTCCCACCTCGGGGTTGATAAATGGCTCATTGGAAAGCAGCACCATCCTTACCAAACAGAGATGCAAGGTGTTTTCTTCGAACTGGAGATTGTTTTTATTTACACAAGTTCAGGTTCCGTCTAGTTTTTCTTCTTTTTTTTTTTTTTACGAAAAAGCAGTTTTACAACAAATGTCATGTAAAGACTATGCAAAGGACAACAGATCCAGTCAGTATTCAAATAAAATTAAAGTCTGTCCTAAATCAGACGATACAGTTGGTAATATAATGCCAGTTAATACAAGATTGTCAGTCTAAAGAGGTCAGTGTTATTATATCTAGCTGTTCACATTGCAGCAATTCCTCGTTCACAAAAGGCATGTTGTGACTGAAAAGGAAGCCTTCATGTTTAGCAGGAAGAAAATGCCAGCAGAAGCTAACCTGATATGAACGGTCATCTGCTGTGTCTGGTTCGGGGGGTCAAGAGAGCGGATCAGCGACACGGTAAAGGAAAGAAAACGTCACCAGCACTTGACCTGATTTAGTTTTTACAGGAAAGACAAACAAAGAATACCAAAAGTTATTGGTAGTGTTAATGGAGTGAATGACTCCATTGGACAGAGGTATTACTAAACACAGGCTGAGTCTGGAGTACATTTTAGGGAATGAAAAACAGACAAAAGTTACCGGCAGAAATTATTGCAAAAATTCATTAATAGAGAATAGTTCGAGAAAACTGAGTTGGTAAAAGACGTCAGTATGATGTCCAACAGCCTTAGTCTACAGAGTCTTTTATGTAGTTGCATTCCCAGATTAAAATGCGTAACGAAGAGCAAAATATTTAATAAATGATAATTCACTTTACTGTTTTTGTCTCTTCTCAGGTCCTTGACTAAAGATGTATCTCCAATGCCTGTTTTGGAAGTGAGCGGCTTGTCAACTCCACGCAAGCTTTTGGACTCTTCGCAATTCAGCACACCTGGATCCAGCAGTGGTATATATATATTTACATGTATATATATATATTTTTTTGAGTGTGCTAGACTGGTGTAATGAATGAGAAGGATAAAAATGTCAACAGAGTAGTTGAGGTGAAGCTACAAATCAACCATGTCTATGTTTAGTCCACTCACATCAGGGAAAAACTATGAAGACATGAATGAACATAATTTGAAAACCAGTTGGAGATGGATTTTCATTTTTTTTGTACCACTTAACAAAAGGATACTAACATCTCCATAGCTTAGATTCATTTGCATGTCATTAATAAGCTTGTAAAAAACGAATAGGACAAAACCCTTCTTGGATGTCAAGAAATAGGCGCACAAAGTTTGCACACAGGCAAACACCCACATTCCCCTTGCAGCACATGTCATAACATCTTCAGCTATCATCATAATATACATCTCTTTTCTAACAATATAATCATCACCCGTCTGCATCTCACCCCCCGCCCCACCCCACGTGTACCATTAGTCACCCAGTGTCTCTGCGTTCACAGCAGGGGAGCGACATCTATTAAGCTCAAACTGGTAGAAGCTGAGAATACAGAACCCTCACTGTGTTCAGAAATGTATGAGGTCTCTCTCAGTGGTAGGGGCGTAGAGTCGGCACTACATTTCTTCCAGGCAGAGCAAGGAGGAACACAAACAAGAAGATAATGAAAAAAGTTAATCCAGCAATAACTTGGCATTCCCTGGGTGTTTCTGAGTTTTTTTTTATATATTAAGGCTGGTACTTTTTTTTTCTTCTTCTTCTTTTTTCCCACCACCCACTCTTGGCATTCGAAGTTAACGACTCATCGGTTTTAGCTCAGTGGATACCGAGCTAAAACCGATTTCTGTGCATGATTAAGCATTCCCATGCATTTATATTTATATGTATATACAGTTGTGCGGTTTTCTCTTTCTGTGTTTTTCTTAAAGCCTCTTGCTTTTCCATCTTTTACTCCACCTCCCATGCTGTCCTCTCCTCTCATTTGTATGCACTCCCATGTCATGCCCTCAAATGAGTAAACACACAAATGTATGAATTGCTTCTAATGCTTGATACATATCTACTCACTTCTCTCACACCGTGGACTAAAAAGTAAAAGCTCAACCACAATTTTTCCCCTCATATTACACCAGCTGAACTCTTGACAATTAGCCGCCACCAGGTGGTAAGTGCCTATATACCGCCATGTTAACAACCGCGGTCACGACATAGCAACTGGCTTCCATCAGAGGCCTGGTTTTCCATTTTGTCTAATAGCATTAGAGCACCTCATTTGTAGATAGTAATTGTCATAATTATTACACAAGCTGCAGTTGGAATGGGTGAAAAGAGGAAATACACCCAAAGTCCATTAACTTGCTATAAACATTAACTCTCCTAACATGCTTTGATGGGGAATTGGGAGGCCCCATCTAATGGAAATTAGAGCATCACTCGATACTGCCATTCTCAATTTAGCTGCTAATGTGGCTAACTCAGCTGCTGAGAGTGTTTGGGGGACAGGTTCAGGTGTGTGTGCTTAAAAGATGGAACTGGAGGTTTTAAAGACTGAAAATAACATGTTTGTGTTTGGGCTGTTACAAAACAAGAAGAATATACTGGTGGAAATGCATCAACGGTAATTGTAATTGTACCCATTTTATTAATTTTAGCGCGCGAGCTGCAGCAGGACATTCGTGATCCGAGTCAAGCGGACCTTTCTGAAGTGGATCCAGAGGAAAACAGCGCTGAGTTTATGGGAATACTCATCAAGGTATATGGACATTTAAAAAACAAATACATAAAATCAGGATTGGACTTCTGTTAAGATTCAATTAAGATATGTCCTAAGTCGGCAGTAAAAATTGCAAAATACAAGTACAAACATATTTATAGCTCTTCACTTAATAATAGTGCAACCTCAAATTTGAATCTAATTTAGTGGGAATCTAGTTAGCACTTAGTGTGCTTTACTTTGATACTCCTGAATGAAGTGCAGTGGAAGCAAATGCCATTAGATACCCCCTATATAGAAAGTCAACCTGTCTGTAGATTTTTTTTCTCTAGATTTTGTGACAGCAGTGGCCTTTATTTACAGTGGGTAGAAGACAATTTCAAGGATAAAGCTAGTCACATTTGCAATTTCCTGCTACAGTTATTGGGAACACATCTATTTTACTACGTGCAAAGCATAATTGATCATAATATTGGACATTAGCTTGGACACGGATTCCCCACAGTGAAATGTGGCATTGCTTATATTGATATAGGGAAGCTCTAACACATTTTGTATTTTTTGAGTAGGTAGCTTGCAATGGGAAGTTGCTTAGGAGCTTATGAATAAAAGGAACAGAATACAAGTTTACATCATGATTTTTTTTTATGTTTTTTTAAACATTTTGAAAACCATGTATAATTTCAACATACTTTGCTAGTACTTAGTTCTGACTCAATTTTGCTTTAACGGAAGTCTTGGTCATCTTCTGCAGGCCCTTGCAAAACTGAAGAAACTTCCCGATACCACTAAAGCCATAATGGAGCGACTGGAGCCCGAGCTGAAACAGATCGTCAAGAGATCCACCACTCAGATAGCGGATCACGCTTACCAGAGAGGAGACAACCTGGCGCAGGAGAGCCAGCCGAGGTACGGTAGAAGGTTCAGTTGATGAACAAAAGGTTAAAAAAAAGAAGATGCAAGCAGATTTGTTAAAACGGTATCAATATTTTCTTCATGAGAATATAAATTTGGATTTGAGAAATCCATTATTAAACAGCGTTGGTATTATCCCTGAAAAAATATCTTAATAAAGCTGCCACTTGTATCCCCAGCAGGATTGTGTCTGTATAAGACTTTTATTAAGCTGCCTGTTTGCTTATTCTTCTGAAACCATAGTATTCCCATTAGGATCCCTTACCCAGTGTTATTAAATAAAAAGACGGCGACTCCGTCCATTGATTGGAGGAGTCGAGGGTTGTCTTTCTCCCTGCAGGTTCTTAGTTAAACACTGGAGTTGATTATCGCATCAATATCAATATTCTGACTGCCATAGGTCTTTTAGATATATTTACAGCAGGCTGCAAAGGCAGACGCAAACATTTTTTTTTTTTTGCATTCAGTCCCACAGCTCTCATAGTCAGGCAGTCAACCAGGTGTGAAACAGAGCGAAACCAAATGCTGGAGACACAGCCGGCCTCGGACCATGAAAACAAACACCGCGCCGCTTTAAACAAAGACACGTCATGGTTAAACACACCCATACACACAAACCGACAGTTGTACACCTGCCTTGTAGGACCGCCGCATTTTAAAAGCGGTCACGTTAGCCGCTGCAGCCATACGTACACGACATGCAATCCTAAGAAGCACAGGTCTCAGCCCACTGATCCCGAAACATTTAAGAGGAACGTCTTGTTTTTCTGTCAGGGATGTTCTCTCCAGCCCTGTTTGCTTTGTTTCTCCTGCTGCCGGTCGAATCTCATCTGACCTCGGTGTAATAGACTGCCGTGTAGCTCGTTTTAGGTCCGACGCTCCGCAGATCGTTTCTGAATTTGCTTTCATGTGTACATCTGTGAGCACTTAGCACTTTGGAGTTTGCTGTGCGTTTGTATTTGGATGCGTATACTGCCAGTTCTCTCTATGTTCACTTCAATTTAAAGTCAATGCTTGTTGCTATGGAAACTCCACCTGATGCAGCACTTGTCGGGAACAATGGTCTTGAATATTGCACGCTATATTTTATAGCACTACAGATCAGCAGGCAACACTTAAACTCCTCGTAGCTTAAGCAGCAGTGTGTAACTTCCTTTTGGTTCTTCTCATTCAACGTCTCAGGAAGCAAGCACCTGTCTTTATATCACTAATATTGTAGGTAGTGTCTTTCACAAAGAAAGTGATTTCCCAGCATGCAACACTGGAATGCAATGACTTACAAGAGTATTCATAGTTTAATATTTCTGCCTCAAATGTATGCATTTTAAAATATAAAGCAATGCAGTGTAGATCATGGTAGTCAGGAAAATTGGTTTCACGAGAAGTTTATCTTAGAATTTCTGTGCAATGTATTTTGCTGACGTTTCACTGCAATCACAGTTTTTGGGAGTATGTGGTTTTTGCACATCCGCCGACTGAAACGTCAGTTTTGAACCTCCTCTCCAATCTCAATGGGGCGGCAATTAGTGAACAAGAAACAGGTAGTTGATTCTCAACAGGCTGCAGCTTTGGAGGAAGACTGGTGAAACAGAGGAGGCTAGGCTGGGAAATGACACCAACTGAGTTCACAGGAGCCGGGGAAACAAAAGGGAGCACAAAAGATCAACTCAGAAATAAAGACTGAACACCAAGCAAAAGAGTGACTAGAAAAGGAACCCCAAAAGTGACAAAAAAAGAAATAAAACCCATAGTTCTTAGATTTATGTGGCAAAAAAAGGCATCCCATTCATTGTTTTGGCTTGAAGCCTGTAAGTTTCTTCTTGTAATGTGACAAAACGTATCAAAAAGGTTTGAAGGGTTTGGGTATTTTGGTATTTTGAAGTCTTCATTGTCATAGTGTTTGCTTTATTTTTACTTTTGGGAAAACATTTCAGACGAAACCCTTTACAGGGTGAGTTGTATAAAGAAATGGTTGATCTAGGAAAGAAGATGGAGACCCATTTTGTCTGACTGGAATGTACCTGAATATTCCCTTTCCATTGTATGAGGGTCCAATGAGTGACCACAAAATGAAAGTCAGAGTAATTTTAAAGCCAGCTTTTAAGTCGTCGTTTTCCTTCTTCTCCACCTGTTCAGCAGAGAAGTCTGCAAATCTTCCTGCGCTTCTTTCTGCGAATAATATCCGTGTTTGCTTGACGGCATCATGACCCGGCACACTTAATATTTCACAAGCATTCACTCAGCACGTCGGAACCCTATTTACAGTAATTTAATGATCTTTGACTGACGCTCAGTCTAATGATAATCTAATTTTTATGCCGCTGTTGTTCTTCCAAAATGAGTCACGCACTTTCCTGCTGCTGGCCAGTTAGTCAGAGACTCTGTGCTGTTTCTCTCGGCTGTTCATGAGCGACTGGTGTCAGCTTCGATCCTGAGAGGAAATGAGACGAGAGGTCTCAAGGAACAGACAATATGGATTAGGATGGCCTCCACTGGGAGATAATGAGGAAGACTTGGTTGTCTACACTTCGCTCTCTGTCTATAGATGACTGAGTGAATGAGCCGAATGTGGAAGGCATGGTAACATATCAGAAAAGGGTTTCAAGGTCAAAATCATAAGTTATGCACTTATGTCTTTACTTCTCGTGTGCGTAGTCAGAAAATATTTCACATTTTAGAAGTTGATCTATGCTTCCCTGCAAATACTTTCCTATTAATTGTGTCTTGGGAAAAAAATACTCATCGTCCTTGATGCTTTGAACGTTTTGCAATGTTTTAAATGTTTGTCACCAGCTTTTATTAATTTCCTCTAAAGTAGAAAATATAATCATGTATATTACTTCTCCCACTTCGCTAATATGTAATGACTAGTAAACGTGACGACCATTAGTTGTTCATTTCACAGCTTAGTCTAGCCTTTTTACAATTAAAAAATGTATTGTCAAGAAGAAAATCATTGTCAAAAGCCTAAAAATCCAGGCGACACATGTGAAACAATGGGTTTTTTTTCGGTTTGTTTTTTTTCCTGTCAGGTTGAATCAAAACTTTTTTGGCCGATGTGCCAAACGGTATGTGTTGTGGAAAACTAATACCGAACGTCACCAGGAATACAAAATTCCCAGGGGAAATCATGGTGGTTTCAGCATCTCACTGTGTTGATGATTTTCTTCAGCATGAAAGCAGCTGGAGTTGAAGGAAATAAGTAAGGAGCTGTTTACTGGGTAGTCCTGGAAGGAAACCTGTGAGAGGCAGCAAAACATTGAGACTGGGGTGAAGGTTCAACGTTTAGCACAACAACTACCCTAAGAATTGATACTGGTGCGGCTTAATATAAGGTCAGACCTAAATCAAAGTAAGAATCTTTGGAAAAACTTTACATATATATTACATATTTTTGCAAGGCTCTATGTAAAGGCATTTTTGTAAGGCTTTGAGCATAAATTTACCATCTCAGGGATCAGTTTACACCGTTATCCCCTAAGCCCCAGCATCTTCGTTTTTCTCCTCGGCTGTACTTCTGAATAATGATGCCGGTCTTTGTTTTTGCATTATTGATGCATTTTAGTATCGTCCTCCTCCTCAGCAAAAGGTGGCCTGAAGGAAGGCAACAAAGTTCTGTAATGCGGGGAACTACTTCAGACAGCGGCATCCGAGGTTTAATTTATGAGAAAATGTCCGGGAGACGGTCCAGCAGATAGCAGCGTGGTGTAAGACTTAAGTGGGGACAAAGCACGCTCTGAGCTATAGCCAGGTGGCAAGGAAAGTGTAAAGAAATAACTTTGCTAACTGTGGTTTACAAAGACCCGCACATCCCAATGAATTACTTTGTTGAAAGGTGCCAGGATACAAGAGCTAAAATCCCATGAGACATTCCAGCAGTAACTAACTGAAAGGGAGCAATAAAGGGCTGTTGTGGGCGATCTAGCATGATATAATTGCATTAAATTCTCATTGAAGACACACCCGATTTATTCAGTTTTTACTGTTGTAATTAATACGCTGACGGAAATTTAGTACCAAACATTTGAAATCCATTCTGCCAGGTAGAGAAAAAATTAATTAAAATGATAAAAAGTTGCAACAAAAAACGTCATTATTTCATTATCAACTATAATCCCCTCCCCTTTACAATAAAGTAGTTACTCGTCATCATCCGTCTCATCTAATATAACCTCTGTTCCCTCTTTACTTCAAAAGCTCCGTCCTTGTGCCAGAAGGAGGTGCAGCAGAGTCTGTATGGAAGCATTAGGGCAGATGAAGCAACTGTGAGCTTTCAGTGCTAAGTAGGGCACTCAGATGTAGTAGAAGGTCAGTTTGGTTTTGGATGCGCTCTCTCTACTTCAAGCAGAGCCATTTAGAGCTAATGAGAGTGGCTTTTCATTTGGATCCTTCTAGGGGCATCCAGGTGCTGTGTTATTAATGCGGGGGAAAAAAATGTTGAAGTCTCTGCTCAAGAGAGTTGGTAATTAAAACTAAACCGTGAAACACTTCATCTCGGTTTGCGTAACCTGTGTTTTAATTTCTAAATTTGTAGGAGAAAAACAGTTTGTGGAGCATGTCTATGTATTGTTGTTTACTATAATGTCATTTTGTCTTTGAGTATTTCTTTAAGTGTTCTCTTGCCTGCTTCTCTGCACGGTGCCACGCTCACGCTTTTGTTCTTCTCTCTCTGGCTCCCTCTGCAGGCTGCTGTTGGACCTGCTGGAGCTTCTGTTTGACAAGTTTAAGGCAGTTGCCCAGGCTCACAGTGTGGTGCTGGCCCACATGCAGCAGATTGCTGCACACGCTCCGGGTGTGACCCATGAGGAGGAGATCAAGCTCTATGAGCAGGCTGATGTGTCTGCCAAGATCCAGGCAGTGCTGCAGGTTAGTTTTCTGCCACAGTCAAAGAAAAAACATGGAACAAATATAGTTATTTGTGCCGGTTCAAATTAAAGTGTTCAAAGGTTGAATATAGTTTGCAGTGATATGTACTTGCATTAATATTATATTAAATATGGAACTGAAAATACATCACAGTAGTTGCCTATGGGATTGAAGTTACACCTGTTACCTCCAGTTGCCATGGTATTCACCTTGTCTAAAAGCAACATAAAATGAAATTTAATTAAAATCTATTTGATACTACAGCATAAATTAATTATTACATTTTAGTCATTGTCTCTCATGAACCTGAAAATTAGGTAAATATAAAGTGGTAGCAGCACCATCAGTCACAGCATTACGTATTTATGCAGTGTTGGTATAATTTCATAAAGGCTTCACTCACTCCTATTGAGTGTAGAGATATTTTGGGCTTCTATATTTGCGCAAAGATATATTTTGTCACATTGCCACAGCATGATGCTGCCACCACCATGCTTCACTATTACAATGGTGCATTCAGGTTGATGTTATTTTTACATGTTGACCAAAAATTGTCATTCATTTTTTTTCCCCCCCAGTCCTGCCTCCAAAGCTACCGGCAACCTGTAAATGTAAATTCTTATGGGTTTTCATTCAATCTCCAGTTTGATGTCTTTTGTCTAAAGGATATGGGAGATGCTGCAGCACCCTTGCCATTTTATTGTTATTATTATCTCTTTTGAAGTTTTTATTAGTAATACTCAGCATGACTTGCCAAAAATAAGTTTCTTCTTTTTAATAGTTTTTCCTACTTGGTTTATAGAATGATAAACCTCAGTAAGTTTAAATTGCCTCCATAACTCTTCACAGTTTTGTATAAAGCTGCTCACCAGATATTATTGCTAATGTCTTGGCTCTATGTTGACTCACCACACACCTGAATGATCCCACCCAACAGCTTTCCAATGTAGTCCATACATAATTTTTAAATATGAGCCCACACCTGCTAATGATTAGCTAATTGATTGAATTAGATTGGCAACACCTGGCTTCTGCTTAGCCCCCTATTTTCTATGGTGGCTGTGAAAGTGTAATTACTTTTTCACCCACTGCTTCTGCTTTTTGGCTTAGTTCTTGGACTAATAGTCACATCATGTTTTTTTTACCTTTGCAAGAAATTGGTAAGAATTGGTTAATTTCATAAAAAAAAAGAGTTCTCTCATAAAATCTTGAAACCTAAAGAGGAACTGCTTATTTTTTTCACGTGGTTGGGAAAATAAAGAAGGCTTGATTGCTTGGATTAATTTTAGGTTCTTTAATTGGCATGCATTTATGCTTGGTTGTTGATCCCCCTGCTCCTGTTTGATTGGTTGAGGGAGACGAACAGCTGTTGAAATGACCCTGCGGTGACTCTCAGTGGAAAATCAGCGACAGTTGTTGCTCTCAGACTGATTGCTGTGTGTGTGTGTGTTTGTTCCTTTTGTGTGTTTATATCTCAAAATATGGCGCTTCATGTGGAGCTTCTTCACGGACAGTTATTAAATTGTCATTTGCAGCAATTATCTAGCAGTTTTCAACAAATGTACTAGAAAAATTTTTTGAAGTTAAGTACTATTTCATGCATTCACTCACATATGCATCATATCGGCACAAAGCGTAGAAATGCCTCGGTTTTATGTACGTTCGGTGAGTGAAATTCAGGCGAAAATGAGCTTTTCTATTGTGGAAGACTTGGACGTGTTGGCTGCTGCCATGGTAATTGATAGCCCAGTGTTTCTTTCTATCGATCACGTAAAAGCAAAAATAAATAAAACGATGGAATGCTTTCTGCCGAGTGAAATTGAAAGCCCTTTCATGTCTAACTCCCACAATGAGACTGTGCCTCCAATAGGTTGAGCTTTTTCCAGCTGGCATGCATAAACACACAAAATGAAGTGTGTTTCGGGGTATTTGTGTGTGTATTTTGAGGGTTGTAGCGGTGCATAGGCACGCAGGGTAATTGCTCTGCTGTATGAGTACAGTTTTAGATGGCAGGAAGCCATTCCTCAGTATTTGACCACAGCCAGCACACAATTGCCGGTGGCTCCAATCTCTCTTGGCTCTCTCATGTGAGATAATAGAATCTCTTGATTAGAATACTCATTATGTGAAATGAGGTTTTCTTACTCAGTCACTTGTGTTATTATTTTCTGACTGATAATATCAATAAGAAGGACCCACATCTCTCCATTTGTTTTTCTTTCTTTTCTCTCACTCTGCATTCCCCTTGCTCTTTGCTTCCTCAGCATAATTCCTGCTGCCTCTGTATCGCAATCTCTATTTCCCAATACCTTCTGCATTTCCCTCTTGGTCCTTGTAATTTCCTCCTTAATCTTATTATCTGCCTTTTTTTTTCTTTCTTTCTCCCAACTCCCATAGTTCCCCTCGCCCCCTTCATTTAGCTCTGTGTTTTACAGTGTCGCATGTCAGCAACGACAGGAATTAAATTCCTGCAGCTCCCACACCTGTTCTGTTAGGTTTTATTGGATACTGATCCAGCTGATATCTCAGACCTTAAGACCAGCACAGTCCTGACTTTCCTTGCGATATTTAGAGTTTCCCCATATTGGTTCTCTCTGGAGGTGGTGTTTCTGTTGTGTTGGATATTTTCTGGAAAAAATTGGTTTTAAGTTTTCTTCCATCCAGCCTTACGCTTTTTCTCTTTATGTATTTGTGTCCATTTACTGTTCCTTGTCTCTGCCATTCATCTGTTTATCTGCTTGTCCATCTGCCCATTCATTTCTCTTTCCATCCATCCATTTCTATATTAAATCCAGAAAAATAGGGACTTTTGACATTTTTAAATGTAGATTTTTTTCCTTTTTTTGCTTTAAATATAAAGATTTGAACAAAAGTGCAGTAACACAATAAGATGTCAGAAGATATGAAAAAAGATACCAAAATTAAATTTAGTCATAGGCTAACTTATTCAAGGGTGTCAAATATAAATAGTGATGTTCTCTTTTTTAATTCTCACAGAAAACACCCTCTACATCTATTTACTCACTGACTACACCTACCAAGCCACCATTTACAAAACAAAATGATTCATATCCCTGCATGACTCTTGCTTCTCATTGCATTTCTTGTATTTGACATCCACAGAAACCTTTGATAGGTGTTATTTTCTCCCCCCCTTCACATGGAGAGGTGCAGAAACCAGGTTGACCTTTACACATGACATACTAGCAGACGATTGCAGGAGCTGACAGAAACATAGGGTGCACACAGCTACAAGGCCTTGGCAGAGGAGTGACTTTCATCAGTGTGCGACTGTGGCCCGGTAGGTTTAGAGAGTGGAGTGGGGTAAACAAGCTTTTGAAAGTCAGGATTCATGTAGCAGTTCCAATCCTTGCTCAGAAAGGGCCCAAGATACTTCTGCAGGTTGTGTCGTTTAAGTGTGCAAGTATTGATCCGAAGCATAAAAAACTGCAGGGTAATCAGTGGTATTGATGTAGAAAGGTGTTCTTTAAAGCCACTGCGCAATTTTTCAAATCGCTCTCTGTTGAATTTGTGAGTATGCCTATTGATTATCTGCGGGATCAGTGAATTTACATCTCCAAGCATGCAGTACCACACTACCTGCCAAAGCCCCCTCGCACACCCTTCTTTTTCTCTTTTCAGGTATACTGTTTACTTGCTAAGCCGGCCTCGCACTTCTAATAAGATGATATTTAAGTGAAAATGTTTGCAAAGAAACGTTTGCATTTCTTCAGAGTTACGTTAGAAGTTGCAAGCTATCAGATAATTGCCCATTGGCTTATTTAAAGATCACAGTTCACAAACCTCAACATGGATTCATAATTAAGATGGCCCAATCTTTATCTAGAGTAAGGTGTCTGTGGCTGCTCCTGTCCATCACCCTTTCACCTTGTCTATAGTTTGGTCTGATGCCTGGAAGTTTGTTAATTAGGTTGCCATTTGCGGACGCTGCAAGGATTTGTGGCTATTTGCCTGCATGCCACGTCCATTGTCTGCTCCTGGGATGTGACCAGAGTGCAAATCTCACTTTTAATGAGGTGCTTCTTATGCACGCAGAGGGACTTTTGAAACTGCATCCGAAAATATGGATGGATCGCGAGGATCTGGCTTCTGAAAGAGGTGATTCTTGTAATTTCAAGTTCCGATTAGACCTTGAAATGTTTATTAACATTTACTGACACGAGTGCTAAGATGGATGCCTTTTTGGTGGATTCTGTGAATATTGTTTTCTTGCAATTGCCTTTCTGAATTTCCAGTAGATGCTCAGTTGTGTTTTCTCTCGTATGTCTGGTAATGCTCCTCTGTTTACGCGCCGTGTGGAAGAGAGGAGAGCCTTTGGTTTAATCTAAATCCGCTTCATAAATTAATCCCTTTGTCGACACAGATTACTCAACACAAAAGGCTGTGTCACGTTTGTGTCAACATATGCGAGAGGCTTTGAGATTTTTTTTTCTTACTTTTTGCCTCCTCAACAGACAAGAAAATAAAGCAAATTGAAGTGGCAGAGAGAATCAAGAAGACAATACGCCTCTATTAATTGGATATGAAGTACAGACATTGCTACCATGTTCTTGGCCGACATTTTAATCAAAATGTCATGTTCATCCTGTCCTCCAGAGCATTATCATGTTTATATGTTGCTGGAGTGCAGTGAAGTATATCATGGTGCTGTTCTAAGGTTTCTTTCTTCTCAGCAACTCCCCAACCCACCACCACCACCACCACCACCTCTCATCTACTAAATAAAAGTTGCCGCAGGCTTTGTCAGATGCTTGTAGAAGAATCAAGACTGATTTTTAAAAAATCAACCTGTTGCCATGGTTATGCATCATAAAACTATCTGAAAGTAAAAATAAGTAAGAGCATGAACCCTTTCAGCTGCACAGCATCCACTTGGGGAACAATTGTCCAAGCAAGCAATGCATCTTAAAGAAGTCGTGAACTGAAGTCTACAAAAAGAACAAATCACAACCAACACAACAGAGCTGCCATGTTGCCACAATGCTGGATTTTTAGATTTTACTCTCATCAAAAACTGGCAAGTCTAAGCACTTCCAGAAGTCAAAGTTGCTTTAACCATTTCAAAAGCAGTGTTGGTCCAAACATCTAGAGATGATCTTACGTTTTTATAATTTGGCGCAATGCGTCATTACCGCCGAAAGTGAAATATTGCTAAAGTTGAGTCTATGAAGCTGCCTCGCTGTCAACAGTGACACCGGTGGTTCCAGCAGTTTTCAGTTCTTCCTGCCTCTATGGTTACTGGTTGTTATACTAACCAATTCTCGATTTCTTGAACTGCATGCCAAAAGCTTCTTCCGTGGTCTCAACCTCTACATGATTATTATTATTTCTCTTATCCCTGGTTAATAGCCAGTTCAAAATGTAAAAAATAGTCAACAGTTTCTTTTAGAAACTTAACAAATACTGAGAAGAGTGTTCAAATATCAATCCAGAAGGTTGTTTGGGATTAAAACAAGCTTTGTATGTGGACATCTGTACCTCTACGTATAACTTTGACAGTAGTGCAGAGAATTTGTTGAGGAAAACTCTACCACTAATAAACTTAGTAACATAACACACAGTGCAACAAAAGTCAATTTGTCTCCTTTGTTTTAAACAATAATCACGCGTGGCCACAGAACTTGTCAGGGTTGCATCAAGGACAGAAGTTTTCAGCTTCCACATCTTCCTCTCCGTTCCCTCCGGTCAACAAGGCAGCCTTCAGAAGATCAACTGCCTGCAGCCGGCTCCAGGTGGGAGCCCCTGCTGCTTTAGCAGGAGTCCGGTGCTGAGAGAGCGTTTGCTGCTGGAGCTCCGTCACAACTCGTGAAGGTTATTGAAGTTTCTGGAGCACAATCAATACAGGATGTATACAGAGCCCCTCTTTGACGGCCAAGGACACTTGCAGCTTTAAACTTCAAGCTAGCAGCTGGGGATATCAGTCAATATGTTTAGTGACAAGACGCTTGCCAAGGGACTTAGCGAGAAAACAGACGATTTCTGTTAAGCCTTGAGAAAGGAACAAAGTGGAAATTGTTCTCGGCTGCTTTTAAGACTTCTTGAGCACAGAGATGGATGGGAGCTGGAAATATGTGAAAACAAAATGATATATCTGCCCTCAATTTCAGCCAACCGACTGCTGGGTTTACCCTATGTCAAGTGCTCACCTGCAAAGCTTTGAGCAATGTTCTCCTAATTGCTCTAATTCTTTGGCTGTTGGGGCCTAATAAAAGGTGAGTACGCGCTTGCTTCGTGAATGAAAGCATCGGGGCATTTTAGCGGTGAACGGATAGATGGGGGCGGTTGCTGCTAATGATTTACAGCGGCAGACTTCCATTAAGCTTCTCTCCATTTTAATTTAACTTTGCACTCAGGCAGCGGACTGATTTGAGCTTGGGACGCGACCCAAGCAATTCGTTTGCACAACGAGTTTGATTGAATAGTTTTGGTGGAAGTGATTGTAAAGGAAGCCCTGCAGAGAGATGTGTTATTTTTATTTGTGGCGTGTCTCACACAAACACACGTGTGCACGCACGCACTCAAACAGGCACTTTTGAGCCCTTGCTCTTAGCCGTCTAATTTGCCGGGATAAATTTGCACATGTTCTACATGATTACTTGCTTGTTTTTTTGTTGTTTTTTTTTCTTATTTACTGCTTCGTGACTTTTAATTTTTTAGTGAATTTAGCTGCTTTGTTTCTTCCTCTGCTGTTTTATTAATCTGCTCTCTCTGACCTTTTAATGAAAGTCATCAGATCTAATTAATAGAAGCGTGGATCCTTATCAGGATGCGACTAAATTAGAAGCATTGCAGATGTGATGCAATATGCTTTTTGTTTTCACTGTTGGCTGTTTTAACAGGACAGAAATGTAGAAGGCGTGTTAAATTCTGGGTGTAAAGAGAGGAAGAGAGTTCAAAGACAACAGTTGTGTAATGTTTGTGAATCCTCATTTCAAGATCTTCGGTGCTTGTGCTGCTTGCGTAAGACCTTATCAAAGCTCCAGGGGTTTAACTAAATTAGAACAGGCACCCATTTGGAACTGGGCTCTGGGACCAATTACTAATTATCAATGTGGACAATTGAATTTGTTTACTTGTGTGTATGTGTGTGTAGCTGTGTCTTTGTATTATGTTCTTGCAGTCAGTGAAGCAACTCTTTGTTTTGGTAACTACAATCATGTTACTAATCTTGTCTTTATCTTTTGTTCGCACTGTTTCTGAATTTCTTATCTTTTTCATGCATTCTCATTCAACCCTCAGCTTTGGATTATAGTAGCATTTCTATCCAGGTTCACCATTGTGTTCAATCGGTTTAGGTTCTGTGCCTCCTCATTTTTACTTTTTTCTTTAATGATATTAGCTTTGGAATCTTTAAAAGGTGAATGTTAGAATTAGTGACAGAAACTGTTTCCACATTCATTGTTTCTGTTTAGTGTGCAAGGCATCAGTCAGGAGAAGGGTGGAAGAATATTTCTGCAATTGTGTATTTGACCATTTTACACAAATAATAGTGTCATCAACAAATGTGGAAAAATATGGGACAAAACTGACATTAAAAATTATTGCTTCCCAAAAATTGATGAGAAAGCAAAATGAAGACAAGGCGGACCCAAACAAATACTGATTGTCTTCAATATGTGACAACAATCAAGATGGATGTTCTTTTCTTCAAACACAAATAACATCAAGACATCATGTTTTTAATTACTCATTGTAGCATATTAAAATGTATTAAGACCATATCTTCATTCTAGGCTTAGACGCATAATGTAGCTGGAACTTTGTAACCAGATCAATTCGTAATCAAAGAGTTTATTTTGGTCCTAAAGAATATAACTATGGTAGGATTTGATTATTAAAGAGAAATAACAAAGAGTCTCAAAGGAGTTGGTTCACATTTACCCACGTGATCTCTATAGTGAGTTTTGGTTAAAACAATTTTTCCATAGAACAATTATTTTCCAATCATTATTTCTCTGTCTCTAATTCCCTCCATCATTTTTATCATCTGCCTCCCATCACTCCCTGTGTCCTAACGGTCCAGTTAATTGCCTGCAAAGTTCACTCTGACTCTGGGCTAATGCAATTGAAGAGGGGTCGGAGCCCCTTCATCAGCCCAGCAATGGCATTTCATTAAGTCTGCTTGGGTGTTAGCTTGCAAGCAAGTAGGGGGGGGGGTGGGTTCACTCTGTCAGCTCATCATTAGTAATTAATACACTGATGGGATTAGCTGCAGCACAGGGCCAGTGGCAAGTGGTCACCACGCTGCTGCATGTTTTGGGTCGGCAAGCTCGGCTGTTGTGATTGGGGAACTGTGTTGGGAAGTGATTAATTGGTAAAAGATTGTGGATTAACACGCGTTATTAAATTTGTAAACACTTGCAAAGAGTCCAGACTGATTTAACTTGATACGAGATCCCTTAAAAGTTTCTAGAGTTGACTTGATGGTTTTGACCCTCCCTTAAAAGATATTTCTTTTTTTTTTTATCAGCTTATCGGAAGCTCTGAAAGAAAACTGCTTGCATTACATAGTTCACTTTATATGGTTGCTACTTTGTGTTGGATCAGATATCAACCCTAGCATGGAAGGCTTTCCCATGCATGACAGGGAATGCTCTGCACAGCGTTAATTACATCATTATGGTCGGGATGGATCTCCATCTGCTCAGCCATTACTCCTGTCCCATTCTGGGCTGACCCACACTGCGCTTTCAGAATTAGACACACACAGGCTAAATGGCCCTGATAAATTATGAAGCTATTAGATATGGGAGGCTATTTTGGAACATATGCATTCGCAGAGAGAGGAATGAGGGGTGGGCGAGAGAGAGGCAGATACGAACCGAGGGAAGACGGAGCAAGAAACTTGGAGGGGAAAAAATAGAAATGTGAGAAATGATAGTTGAAGCTTAAAGAGACTTTGAAAAATGAGAGCAAATGAAAGAAACGGAGGGAATGTAGAGATAGAATGATAGAGGAAGTGAACTTTTTTGGGGTGTCTGGACAGAGTTTCGATGTGCTTATTTCAGACTATTGTTAGAAGTTGATAAGATTTTTATGAAGCATGATCAGACGCTGATGGATTTTAGCATTGATCACACAGACAGATCAGGGAACTGAAATGGAGAAAAAAAATGACTGTTCCTGTCATGTCTGCAGACTCTTTCTATCTTAGCGTTGAGATCTTTTTTAGGGTATGTAATAGGATTGAGACAAAATAGTGGGTTACTATTTTTCTGAAGGTTTTCTTTTTGTCATGAAATATGATTTTCCATTAAACCAATGGCATCAGTTAGGTTGCATCTCTGCATCACCCCCTCCAGCCCTCGTATAATACAGAAATATATGTCAAAACTAAAGTTCTTGAAATACTTGACATACTTAAAAGGCTAAAAAACCAGATTTGTTGGACTTATACAAAAATTTGTCAGCAGTTTTGTGGTTATCCAAATTACTTTAATTTTTGTCAGAAGCACAAGAGCTTATGTCACAGAGCCGAAGGACAAGTTTCTGTTTCCCTCAAACGTAGCACAAGCAAAACAGGAAATGTTTTCCTGCCTTTATTTTACCTTTAACAGAACACACTCTGTGCATTTAAGGTTCTGCTGATGGAGTATCTGGATGTGAAGAACAGCCGCAGTTCCACCGAGCAGTCGGCTCAGCTCTCCTATGCCAGCACCGGCAGTGAGTTTGCCGCCTTCTTCGCCAAGAAAAGACCCCAACGTGCCAAACAGTCACTGTTCAAGTAAGAATGTCTTTCTTGGCTTGAAAGATCATACAGGTTCTCGCATGTAATGATGTGGTCAAAGATTTAAAGTAGGATGTTTTGAGTCTAAATCAAGAAATCTTTAAGGTCATGTTGTCATGACCTTTTGTAGACAACGGAGTGCGACCGTTTTAGGTCGTAGGTTAGCTGGGAATAAGACTGATTAGGTTAACACTTTCAAATTGACCTTTTGAGTACCATTATTTTAGAAAGCTGTTGTTATTACAAAACAAAACAAAAGTATCTGTGCAAATAACATATCGATATTAAGTTTTAGTTTTGACCTTTAATAAATCGAGAGGTCCTTTGAGATTACTCTTGTTTTTTTTTAAAGCAAGAAGGTGGTTAAGAAGGCACATTGTTGCAGCATAATATATGGGATCAAAATACATAAGAAAAACAAAACACTGCCAAGCAGCTAAAATATCTTTGATATCAAATAAATATTATTTCCAGTTTCATTTTATAATGTGGCATAGCTATTAATCTTTTAAATGAGTAGAATTGTGTCAACAAATTGATGAATATCAGCGCTGAAGTTCTTTGCACTTCCCCTCAACCTTAGGTTACCTTCCTAATTATTACCGAATCCTTTGTTTTATTTGCAGGTTTGAGTCATCGTCCCACGCAATCAGCATGAGTGCCTACCTGAGGGAACAAAGACGAGAACTCTACAGCAAAAGTGGAGAATTACAAGGTGAGGAAGGGGGACTGATAGGTGAACTGAGGAGAGCACGGTGAAGTTGCAGAGTTTAAAACTTGATGCCAAGATAAAGATGTGGGGAGGCAATCTAAATGGGATAAGTTGACTGTGGAAATATTGGTGAAAAGAGAGACGATAAAAGGACAGCAGAGGTGAATCCCAGTTTGTAAAACGGTAAGATTTCTGTGCATAGTGCACTGCAAGAACTGAGTAGTTAAAAGTGGTAGGGTTTGGTCACGGTTTGTAAAGGTGGAGGGATTCACTCAGATGCTGATTGAGGTGAAGAGTTGGAATTGGAAGTATGAAAGAGGAGGGAGTAATGGTGCTCAGAGAGAGAAAGGGCATGTCACAGTTCGAGGAGTTGCACTTAGGAACAAAAAAAAAAAAAAAGAATAAAAAAAAAGGCAGACAACAGGAGTGTGGAGCACCAAGCAGCGATAGAGAAAGAGATTGACGAGATGCAGAGAACAGGGTGACTTTGCAGAATCCGCCTACAGGGAGAAGCCCTTAAAAAGCTCTCGCTCACACATTCACACGCACAAAATAGCTCGGTAAGTGAGCTACACAGCTGGACCCTGGAGAGCCCGAATGGTGCTGCTGCCCGTACCTCTTCTGTTTTTTCCTCTCCTCTGGCTCTCTGTGCGTGACCTTGAGGTTTCAATCAGCGATGCCTGATGGCGATGTTTGCTGTCTGCTGCCTCACTTTTTTTTCTTATCCAATTCCTTGTTGATTTGTTGATGGATAAAAAGAAAAAAAAAAGATCTGCACAAATACAGAGCCGTAAAAAAATGTATTTAGCCCACTACAGATTTTCTCGCATGGCAGAGTTTTTCAAGCATGAACAGCTTATTTAAGATGAACTAAATTAGATTTAAGGCTATGCTTTGACTACACCACTCTGAAACCTTCATTATATTGACTTTTATGTGTGCCATTCAGAGCTGGACTTGGTGGTTTGCTTCAACGTTCATTCATTTTACCATCACAAATATATTTTCAGAGATTCTTGCTTTTATTGTGAGCATCAAAATGTATGGTTTTGTCAAATATGGTAAGTTGTCCAGGTCCTGAACTAGCAAAGCAACCCCAGACCATCATACCACCACCACTTTTGTTTGATGATTGATGTACTATTTTAGTTTTAGGCCAGATTTTTGTGGACTGACAACTTTGAAAATGTTCTACTTTTGTCTCACTGGTTCATAATTTTTCCCCCCCGCAAACTATATAAAATATAGACTATGGTTGGTATGAATAGTTTCTTTTTTTCACTTTAATGAATTAAGTTATTGTAAACTTCTGTACTGTGCTCCGTCAGGTTATCTATGTCCACCATTGTGCTTTGTTTGATGTTCTAAAGTGTAGCAACAAAGGAAACCAGAACAAAGATCTAAAGGAGCAAATACATTTTCCCCAAAGCGTAAGTTGCATTATTAGCTAATTGTACTTCCAGTCACGGCAGACATAGCAATGCATCCTTTACGTCCTTCTGTAACAGGAAAAGTGGCGAGGATGTACATATAAACTAGAAGAGCAGCATTGATGAACTGTGGATAAAAGAAAACTCTAAATAGTTTCCACATAAAGCCTCATTTTTTTCTCCTTCCATCTGTCAGCGCCTGAGAAAAAAGGTAGAAAACTACTTTTTTTTTTTTGACTGACTGAATGCCTCGGAGCGCTTATAAGAAGATGAGATTCCTCTTGGCTTTCATTTCACCTGTCACAATGTGTAGCACCGTCTGTGAGCCCGAGCCTCGGCCTGAATGGCTGAAAAGAGATTGAAAGAGTAAGAAATCATTTAGAAAGTGAAATAAGTCGACTGTGATGGAGGGAGTGGAGAGACGGATGGTGGGAGGGAAGGAGCAGGAGGAAGGTTAAAAGTCATTGTTTTCATCAGGGTCCAGTGAAGAAGCCATTAAGAGACTTCAGAGGGAAGAAATTAAAAAAATATGTATTGAGACTTTGTGGAAAGGGACTTTTCCCCTCCTTTTAAATTAAACTTAGTGGGCAGGGAGGGAGAGGAAAAGAGTTAGAAAATAGAGATTGAGTTGATGAATACTTTCGGCTTTGGGATTACTCTACACTTAAAGATTAGTCATGTGTGTCTCCTGCCTGGTGTTTCCTTAAAGTCGTTTCTTTTTTTCCTCCAGTGGTCTACTTCAACTCACTGCAGTTATTAACTCCAACACCAACAAACTTAGCCTTGAAGGCTTTTTGCCTCTGCTCCTGTACTTTTTCTCCACTTGCATCCACTTATGCCCTAATATTAAATGCATAAAAACAGTGACTAACATAGTAGACCGCAAAATTATTTAGATTGAGCACCAGCTACTTTTATGTTGGGCAAAAATGTGAATTTCTTCAATAGAACAGCATGCCACCACCAGATTTATTCACTCACTTTAAACTTGTTTACATTTAGGTTAACAAGACAGACTTTCTGATGAGAGATGTTAAAGCCACAAGATCTTGTCATGTCGCTACTAGAATGTAAAAGCAGTGACAAGGGTTTGAAAATGACCTTATTTCCATAGACCAAATTTCAAGCTGAAATCAAAAAAGTCAAACTTTTTGGTTGAGGCTCAAAGGTTCAAAACTTCATGGGAAACCCTCTGCAAAGGCCAGCTTTATAATACTAAAGTAGTAAACTGCGCCTGTAGCTCTTCTCTAAAGGCGTAAACCCCTTTTACCACATAGTTACTTCTATACATGGATGGTTTTATCTCGGTGTGGATTATAATACTAAATTGTAATCTTCTTTGCAATATCAGGGGTTTGTGATGTCAAGAGTTTGCTATACTGCAATTGTAAAAGACTGCTGGAAGGCAAAATTTAGTTGGATATTATATTTCAAGCATTAGTCTTACAAATTGTGCATGCCGAATTATGTTTTGCCTGTGGGAGAGATTTTTACTGCCTTCAATGGCCACACTGATATATATATATATATATATATATATATATATATATATATATATATATATTCTTTTATTATTATTTGCTTCATGTAAACTTTGGTTTCAGCTGTGAAGTAGAACGTGTCAGATGTCTGTTAGCATCTGATAGGAAGGGGGGGGATCGTTAAGGCACGTTTCTTTTTCCTCAGAAGAGGATTTATTTCTGCATTCAGAGATAATGGATGAGTTTTCGGCGAATGTCAGATTACATAACATGATACCATCATGTGCCGCGCCTCCATATTGAAAAATCCCCGACAATTCCAGCCTTGGGTGGTGCTGCTTTCAGGTCCAGCAGTAATAAGGGAATTTACCACCACACCTGTGTAGGTACATGAGACATATCCTAGCGCGTGGGCCCGGACCGGGACCCGGACCGGGACCCGGGGCTCCTCCTACTCCGGGTATAGAGTCTGGGCTGAGCGGAGGGAGCAGCGCAGTAATCACTGTGTCGCTGGAAGAGGCAGCAGCGCGCGCGATGATGTAAAGTGACCCACGCCGTGCTCGCGCCGTGATGAACGAATCCGTGGCTGACCTCGCGCGTGCGGCCGCGCCCGTCTTACAGGGACTGTGGGAGAGCGTGAGAGCCGGGCAGCAGCAGATCCTGCTCTCCCCGTACCTGGCCGCGTCCTGCGCCTTCCTCACGCACCTCGCGCTCTGCGCCCCTTTCCTCGTGCTGGACGCGCTGGGAGGCGTGTGTCAGCGCGTCCGCTCGTGGAGGATAGCGGCGGGCTCGGGGCCTCCGCCGTCCCTCTGGAGGTGGTACGAGTGCTTTTGGAGGGTCTTATTCAAGTACGCCACGGCGGTGCTGCCCGCCGCCGCGCTCTTCCAGCAGCTGCGCAGCGCGAGCCTGCCGGATGTGGCCCCGTCCTGCTGGCGGCTGTCTGTGGAGGTGGTCGCGTGCTTCCTGCTCTTCGACACGTTGTTCTTTATATGGCACTACTGTATGCACAGGTGAGGAATACGATTTTAAAAAATAGCCTGCGGCTACTGTTCACAGCAAACTGAGTCACCTGGAAAGATTCTGATGTGGTTTGGGGGAAACAGTGTGAACTGATGGAGGCAACAGTTGCTAATGTCTTATCTGTGGTTCTTCCTATTTTAATGTTAGGGCAGAATTAGCCTAAATATGCTTCCCAAAAACTGCCAATATCAGTTTTACTGCTTTAGTTTTACTTTTTGAACAAGTTAGCCATTTATCTTTTACTATAAAATAACCGTAGTAGCAAAATGAAACAGTAATTTTCTCACCATCAGGCCAGTATTGTCTTAGTGTGACACTGAAAATTCACAAATACTAATATGAGACAGAGCTCATCTCCTTTACTCTGTATAAAGAGTATCGACTAAACTTTTACCTGATAATATAATGTATGCTGATTATTTAATATAATTTAACAGTGCTACAGATACATATTTGAGAGAAAAAAAATCTTCAATTTATATTAATGTTATTTAATGTTACTATACAGAAGCCTTTCTTTAGTGTTAAAAGTTTATGCCATTATGTGGGTTTTAAATCTGTAGTTAAAGAGAATTTTCTATTGTTTCAAAAGAAGAAAATGTTTGACACAGTGAGCAGCTGCAGTGTCTCACTTAATTTCCTGATGACTGAGTAAACTGTGTCCCAACAGAGCAACTTTTCTGTAATGTGTTTCTTTTTCTGTTATCTGCTCGCATTTCTAAAAGTTTAACGAGAGACCAACAGACCTCAATAAAAAATGTTAACTTTAAGCTTCTTATAGGTTTCCTCTGCTGCTTTTAACACGCCTCCTTTTCGCTCTAATCATTTCCACATCAAAGCGTGTCAGTGCGGAACAGAAAAAGATTCAGATTTTGAGTTTCCAACAGGAAACAGATTAAACTCAGTCAAGCTTAAAATGATCTGATTCCTGATAACATCTAATGGTTCTGCAAACCTCTGATTGGGATCAAAGAGACCATTTCTAGATAACCTCATTGTGTGAAAACCACTACAGTTCCACCCCTTACAGTCTATGTACATGTTACATCATGACAGTGTGTGCAAATCAAAAGATCAAAACTTTGTAATGATGGATGTTTAAGTTGTTTGCTTGGAAGAAGAACTGGATTTTTTTTATCAGAAATTTGAGGACAAAATGTATTTCACATTAAAAATAAACAGCCAATGTCCTCTTGCTTCATAATATTGATCTAACTGGCAAATGCAGGCAACCAGCTTGTCCATATGGGATGCCTGAATTTTCAAGACAGGACTTGCAATGGGAAAAAAAAACAGCAAACAAAAAAAAAAAGTAAAAAGATGCTAACAGCTTATCTGTACTCTTGATACACTATTTTGGATCAATATGCAAACAATGAGGTGGTAGTCGATGTAAACAACCAGTTTTACAGCATCGCTTTATGTTCTTGATACTTGTAATATTTTGCAGATGACAAAATGTTATTCCGGTTAGCTGTTTACAAGATTTAAATGAGAGCGTGTCAGATGTCTCACTACATTTACAAGTGCACTTTAAACCTAATTTTTCACATCCAAGTGAAAAATTAGTTTGAATATCAAACCTCTTAAGACATTTTACAGAAAAATAATGCAAAACTATCACCTCATGAAATGACACGCTGACAAAACGCTGTTTTTGTTATGGAAAAAACAGACGAAACGATGGAGGTTTTGTGTTTTCTAGAACTTAATCTTCGTGGAGGAAATCATGAGATGTGAAGAAAAAGGTTTTAAACATCCTGCCTTTCTTTATGTTTGAGTATTTATTATGAACATGTATGAACCATAAAGTTATTAGATAACAGCAGATTAGACAAATTCAAAGCAGTGGCTATTACCAATACTTAACCTCAGATATCAGGCTTGAAAGTGAAAAAAGTGCATCCCTATTTAAGAGCACATATGTCAGGGATGTAAAACTCTCCTTCAAAAATCTGAATGTTCTTAAAGGACCCGTTGTGCCAAGATGTATTGATAAAACTGACTAAACGATCTAAATATTATTAAATAGCTGTTTGTTTTAGCATTCAGTAAGGGTTTCTTAAAGTTAAATAATATTGAACAGATTTTCACACTGGTCAGTCCATTCAGGATTTTTTGATTGTTTTAATGTTTTTGTTTGAGATCAAAATCACAGATTTTGTTTGTGATGAATTAGAAATACCTGTGAGGAATTTTTACCATATTTGCACTAAAGTATGATGTTAAATAAGACTTTTTATTAATCGCCGTATTGGTCACGGACTATAACTTGATATCATGTACGGCTGAGACAGCAGTCACTCAGACCAAATGTTTATGGCCAATTTTGAGGATAAAAAATTGCAGCAAAAATCTGAAAAAAATATGGGAATCTGTGGATTTTGTGTGAATTTTGCAGATTTGTGAAAAACTGGATGGACTTATTAATGCAACACGGAGTCTAGGTGGCCACATAAAAAGCTACGGCGAGCCAGATTTGGCCCCCGGGGCCTTGAGTTTGACACATGTCAAAGTCTCTCTGATTTCTGACCAAACCTCAACAGTGGATTGTTGAAAGGACAACAAACTGAGACCGACATGTTTTTGTTTCCCCACCCAGGGTTCCCTGGTTGTATCGGGCCATCCACCAGATGCACCACCAGCACCACGTTCCCTTTGCGTTGGCGGCGCAGGACGCCAGCTCGGCTGAACTGCTATCGCTCCTGCTGCTGGCCCTGGGCAGCGCCTGGATGCTGGGCTGCCACCCACTTAGCGAAGTCCTCTTCCACCTCCTCAACAGCTGGCTGGCGGTGGAGGACCACTGCGGATACAACCTGCCATGGGCGTTGCACAGAATACTTCCCTGCATGGGAGGAGCCCCCTTCCACCAAACACATCACAAGAAGCAGAGTAAAAACTTTGCCCCCTACTTCACACACTGGGATCATCTCTTTGGGACGTACATAGAGCCACGTTCCTATTTCAGGAAGAGACACGACTGGACGGTCATGAAGTGAATCATGAATTTACCATATACCTGTTTGTGTCTGCGTGTGTGTGCTTGTGTGTGTGTGTGGAGGGGTGTTATCATTGTGTGCTCATATGAAGGCATGTTTCTTTTGGCTTGTTGGCAGAGGGAAGACTGACATACGACATCTCTAAGATGAATAAATGCAGCTATCATTTCCTTAACATCACTGATATGTTTTGACACAGTAGATGAGAACACAGGATGTATAACAGGATATATATATATATATATATATATATATATATATATATATATGTATTTATGAGGAGAGAGAAAATCCAAAATATTTTATTGTAATCATCTGCAGCTAAAAGTTCAAACCCATCAGTGTTTTTCTTTTAATCTACCTCTGCTCTCAGTACCTCTTGTCTTTTAAAATTCATTCACGTGGTTCAAATGTTTACTATGAAATGGGACATCATTCACCAAAGGTTGTTTGTTTTAGATTAACAGACATCTTGTGTTGTTCACCATGCAGCTAGTATCAGCGTTTTTCCTCCTACATGTTTATCCACTTTCTGCCAAATTTGTATTGATACAAAAAAAGTGTCAAAAATGCTGTTTTTTTTATTTTGTATTTTCACAAAATGAATAAAAGTTTTATAGATCTCTAATTCTAAATACTATCTAAATAGCTTGTCATGAATAGATTTATCCAGCTCAGGTTTGATCAGATTATGTTGCTTCAGTGATTTATAACTAAACATACAGGATTCCAGATGAATTATAAAAAGTGTAAAATGGAAATTTAATTCATCGCAGCATAGAAAACGGCAAATCCGATTCTGTCCTCAGCCACTGTTGTGCTTTCACAGCTGTACAACACAGGGGGGCGCTCAGTCCCCACGGATGGGACACTTACAAAAGCTACATAAAGTTACTCATTGTCTAACTGACAGATGATTTCTCATTTTTCTCCCCTTGTGATCTGTCATGCCGCTCCCTGACAGAACAAAGATGAGCCTCATCGCTCATATCCAAACCTGCCATTGAACAGAAAAAAAAACATACTAAAAGATCAAAAGTGTATTTTCTGGGGCAGCTCTTACTTCGTTTAAAATAAGCTTCTAAAATTTACAAAATTAAAGTTTGGTTTTACGGTCGACATCCAAGGAGGTGAATTATTCTGCTTTTCCAAGTTTTATTGGAAAATGATCCTGATGGATTTGTAATCAGCTGATTATAAACATTTTCAGTTTGAGTGATTTTGGTTAGCCTCTGAGTCACTGTTAGCCTTGGAGTTCCTTCACTTCCCTACAAACTCACATCAGCATGGCACATGTCTCTTTACTGTAAGAAAACTGATAATAAAGTCATATAACATAAATTTAAATGAAA
Organism: Micropoecilia bifurca; assembly: GCA_903067075.1. Classification (NCBI taxonomy): domain Eukaryota; kingdom Metazoa; phylum Chordata; class Actinopteri; order Cyprinodontiformes; family Poeciliidae; genus Micropoecilia; species Micropoecilia bifurca. The sequence continues at coordinate 15,343 of CAEGAF010090753.1, read as the reverse complement.
ATCTAACTATTATTGTTGCTGTAAGTTTGAAAAGGATCCACCTGAAGACATTGTTGCATCTTTTTCTGGTTCAGACTGCATCAAAATATCTGCGTTCAGACCCAAACCCCTTAAAGGGGCAGTATAATGTTAACGTCAGTTGTTATAAAAATGTTATTTATATAAAATATGACTTAAAAGAAATTTTACTTCCTAATTTAACACCTTGAGGTTGGGTCTCTGTCTCTTTAAAAACTCCTGCTCTTTCTGAAGCTCCACCTTCATGAATTTGTCACAGCATGGTTCTTCTATTAATCCTTCAACGTTTTTCCCAGCGATCCTCTGAGAAATGGCTCATAACGAGCTCAGCAGATGCTCAGTTTCACCAGGTGTTTGCTAATTGATGCTGGCTAGTCTGAAGGAGCAGAGAGTCACAAGAGGGGTCTGCTCTGTGTTTTTTGGGAGGAGCTTCATTCTGGAAGGCCACCAGGTCCAACCAGGTGTTTGGCACAGCTGAATGGATGGAATAACATAACGTGATGTAAAGTTCACAAAATTAGATTTTACATAATACTGCCTCTTTAAAGCTATCTAGGTGAAGCATAAGCCATAATTCTAAAACAAAACAAAAAAAGCCCCAACATTTAACTTAGAGGCTGTTTTTTTGTCCAGAAAAAAACAGTCTCTAGGGCTTTGTGTTTAGAATATGAAGCAATTTATTGTTTATCCTCCTCTAACAAAATGTTAGAGGAGGATAATGGGGAAAGGAAGAAGGACATGTCTTAAGACTGACCTTATTTTACTGTAATAAATATATTTTTTCAGATTATGAGTATAAGTATGTGAAGTCAAGTCAAATATTGAGTTTCATATTTTGCCTTCAGTTTCTAATAATAATTCAGATGTCCTGTGGCTATCTGCTGCTTCATTTCACATCCAACCACTTTCATGGAAGACTTAACTTTGCAGTAAAAACCACATGTTTATTACCTGATGTGTGTCTCTTGCACAATCACAGTTTTGCAAAAACAAAAGCTGAGCCTGCCACAGCCTGATTAGTATTGTTACTATTCAGTTTGGATTGTGGGAGACAGTTTATGGATACTCATGATTTTGGCACGCCTGCAGTTTTCACATTGTACAAGGATGGGAAAAAAGCTCAGAGCTGTGGAAGCTCTGAGCTTCTGCACCTCATTATGAAAGCAAAATATGATACATGCTGCGTGGAAGAAAAAAAAACGCTGATTTGTCATGCTTAAAGTCAGGATAATGGAGTCATGTAAACAGTTAAAAACAGAATTACCCAGAGAACGCCAAGTGTCTCCTGATGAAAATGCACAAATGCAACATAAAAATAACAGGTTAATGCTGAGGAGCAAAAAAAATCACTGCAAGGGATAGAAAATGAGATGACGACTCTTCTGAAAAGGAGCCACCATTCAGATTCAAAACATGTGGTAAGAAGTATGGGAAACGGGACCAAGGTGCAGTGGGAGAAGCACCCGAGTGAAAAGAAACGGAAAGCTGAGAACAGCAGACCAAGATCAGAGAAGACAGCTGGAACGTGGATGTTCAGATGCTTTAGTTACAAAATGAACTTCTTAAAGCAGCCAGAAAATATTGAAGGATTTCAATATTCAATTGGCTTTTACACACTATTACTTTTCTGTTGTTAATATGACTTGAAGTAATAATAATCTGTGAAAAGATTAAGCTCCTCTAATAAATGTACCACTCCCAACCAAAAACAACCAATCAGATCCAGGACGATGGTTTTAGTGTTGTCCATTAGTTTGTGTACGTGCTGCTCAATGTGTTAATGGTAGAAAAACAACTTACCATTCCAGGAAAACCATTTATCCACCATCATTGGAGGCTATACTTACTAGCCTTAGCATTCTTGGGAGGCTGTGATGAACCAGTTGCAAAGTAACAGAGAGCGATGGGGAGGGTCTGAGCAGCATCTACACAAGCATAATTGAGAGTAAGACACTTCTCTTGGCTCTGATTGGTTGTTTTTGACTGAGTAGTGTATTTCTGCAGCTATAGTGTAAGCTCTGGGAGAATGATTTTTTTGGCTTGATTTTATTCATTCATTATCTGTCTTAAATTATACTGTCAAAACATCATGTAGCATTAAAAAAAACAACACACTTTTTTGAAAGTTACATGTTGCAGATTTAGATACTTTTTGCTTTTATAAAGTAAATCAGCATAACCGGGGATGGGGTGGACAAATCTGTCTTAATGAATGCTATTTTATTTAATTTTACACAGCTTTTCTTTTAAGCTGATACGCTGACCAGAAGTACACGTTCAGTTCAGAGTTTGCGTTTCGCACAGGAAGATTATAGCTGCTGGTTGCACCGTCTTCTACCTACGATTCTAATGTAAGTAATTATTACTGTCTGTGTGAATAATCAACCAGTACTAATGTGACGATAGTTTAAATATTCATACAGCACTGTTATTAGATTTTATTATGAGACTGGAGTGATTTAGGTCAGCATTGGTCTTGGCTTTTTTTGTAATAGTTATTAGCAGTAAATATTTTGAGTTTGCGGTCGTTTAGTTTTAAGACAAAAAATGTCTGATTTTTTTTCTTGGTCTGTGTCAGACAAGCCCTCAGCTTCATTTTATGGGACATGATTTACACTAAAATATTAACTGCACAGCAACATCGCCAGAGTTCAAATTTCAGTGTTAGCACATAGTGCATTGTTGAGACTTTGGTGCTGTATGCACAATAAATAACTCAATACAAATGTGATAACAAAATATTAAGGGTGTTGATGGTTTTCAACACAGACAGTCTAACCTCGAACGACCAGCTGCTTGACCAGGTTAGCTTCTGGAAGAATCCCGCCGACGCCATTTTCTTTGCTCGATTAACCGACGAAGTGGGGGAGTATGTAAGTAGCAAACTTCTAATATTGTTTTTTTTCTCGATCTTTTTATAATTATTGTTGCTGAAACCTTAATGCATTCTTTGAACAATAACCTTTCAACACTTACTTGAAAAGTACTCGAGAAAATATTTGTATGTAGTAAATATTATGTAAAAAAAAAAGTTATGAGCACAACTGCAGCTTTTCTAATGCTCCTTTAAAAAGGCAATTCTCACAATTCTTCATACAATCATTGCAATATTTTCAGTTTCTCCAGGGAATGGATTTAAGCATTACTTGTACAGCAAAATGAAAGTAAAAATAAACCCAGAATCAACTTATTTTTGCTTGAGAAATCTCTTGGAGTTATATAACTATACCAAGCACAACATCTGTGTGTCATTACCAGCGCATTGTAAGTTCAATTAAATTGCGCAACAACAAATGGAAACCGTTAAAGTGCTGGAACATTCGGAGTTGATTTTGGATGTGAACATGGAGCAGGGATTGAGGAAAAAAAAGTGCTTTTCGTGAGAAAGAAAAACAAAGTTTCTAGAACAGAGTGAGAGATGAGTTGCTTGGGTGGTGGAGTTGCCGAGAGATGAAACGATAAAGAACAGGACCCAAAGCAGGAAACAATCAGGCCCTATTACAGACCAAACGTCAGAGTTTTAGGGCGAGTCATGCAGCTTTGGGTGGCATACACCAGAAACACACGTTCACAGCGAGAGGCACGTTGAAGTCCAGCAGCAGGCATCATGATGTCAGCCGGGGGAGAATCTCAGGTTTACAAAACACTTTGTAAATGTCTGCACAGTCGCTTCTGTCTGGATTGCTAACTTGCTGCCCTTTGCTCTCCTGCTGAGCATGTCATGTTGGTGAGATGCAAGCTGCCATGTAAAAACACGTGGACAGCCTCGAATGTTTTGACACATGCAGGCCCTTCAATACAAGAGCTTGAAAAAACCCAGGTCACACTCCAGCCGTCCTTATCATCAGACCACATGCTGCTAACTTCCCATTTCAACATGCCCCTTGTATGGTTGAAATCAGGAGACAAAGGCCAGATTCATATTTCTTCTAGAGTTCTGTAAATATTCAATTAGAGAGCCTGAAATAGCTGAGCTCTTGACTTGTTGCAGTCAATAAGGTTGTGACCCCTTAGTCATTAGCCATTTTAAGTCAGCCTTTCCTCTAACATTAGAGGTCTCTTAGTGTCCAACTGTTTCCATTCAGAAGCATTCATACACTTGTCATTTTGGACTTTTGCCATATGACAGCTTGTAGGAAGACTCCATTCAGATTATATAATTACTGGACTGTACAGTAGCTGGGTTTTTTTGTTGTTTTTTTACGCTGGCAATAAGTACTGAATATATAAAGGAAAATATTTAAAAGGTCATAGAAAGCCAAGAAGCAAACTAAAACATGTCAATATTTACAAAACATTCCTGTTTCCATATGCAACTCAGGATAGTTTAATATTAACTGATGGCCTATGAACAAGTTGAATGATTAAAATATAGAGTAAAATAAAAAAAGAAACACTCCCAAAACAATCTTAATTTTGCAAAAATTTACTTAGGGCAATTTTTAAAGCTACATATCAAAACTTTTGAGTGCCCAAATGACCATCAGTGAAGACATAATCCAGATACGAAAATAACATAATTTTACCATAAGCATCCATGGCTATGTGTCACTTCCTCTAAAGTGATGTCCAAGAAACCATAAGTTCTTCTATGTAGCTTCAAAAAGTTCTATAATTAGCAAGTTCAGTTTTTCTACACTAGCAATAGTAATTCACTGAAATACAATTGCTTATATGCATACTCACTGCACAAAACTTCACTGCTGAAGAAAGTTTGCTGCAGAAGATTTAAACAAGACAGTGAAATTCTAGGAGAATATAGTCTGATCATGTGGGGCTAAAGCTGAACGATGGTCACACACACCATCCAGATTCATGGGATGTTTCAACATCATGCTGGAAAAAAACTAGTGAAGGACTAGTAACAGGTCAGTGGTAGCTGCAGTTTGTGAAGATAAAAAAGGCAAACAATCAAAAAACACTCAAGGTTCTGTACTCTTTAGATACAGTCAGAAATATTACAGCATGCTGTTTAGTGACTTATTCCAAACAACATGGGGAGGCGTAACTATTTGCACCAGTTAGTGCACATGAGAGGCCACCCATTTTTGTTCATTAGAATGGCTTCCACTTATTTTCCCATGGTTCTCTGTTAGTGTGTTGCACATGAACTATGACCTTTGAGCTGATATCGGTGGTATGAATGATCTGAATGTCAGCAATGCCTTCTGTCTCAGCTCCAACAGCCTCGTCCTGATATAACGGTAAAGACAGTTGACAGTTTGAGACCGCTCTTAGTGATGTGAATGCAAGAAAATATATCAGTCATGGCTAACACCAAAACTTCATTTGTCTGAGAAATACTAGCTCCAAATATTAACATGCATGACAAGCAGAGATTTGAGTACTTTTTTTTATTGTTTTACAAACTGTTACCTTATCACTTCCCAACAGATTTTACTTGTGCCACAATTGCATTGTCATAAACATAAAATATTCTCTACTCTCACTTACAAATGTACATATATAATCATTTATTCTCTTGTAGAAATTAATAAATTAGAACAATAAATAGTATTTTATTTGACAAAAGCAGCAGACATATCAAATGGCTTATAACAAATGAAAGTATTTGTTTAGGGCATTGTATATTGTGACAGTCTGGCCACTATGCCACATTTTCTTCAAACTTAGTTTTTAACCAAAAAAATGTCAAAGGAAGTAATGGATTGCTTGGATGTAGATCTGCCAGAGCCACATGAACTTGGGTCAGTTAGTTGAAGAGGTTACTGAGGAGCATGGACAACCCTTGGCCCCCTTCTCCACTCTCCCATGGCCCCGCCACATCAAAAGTTGCCCCGAATGCAACCAGTGTACATGTTTCTCAACCTCCAACACCTTGCTATCACTGTAGCTCTGGTGGGTGGAAAATAGTCATGTGAAGTGGAAAGCAAGGTTGAGATAAACAACCCTACCAACCAGACCCTCGCACAGAGCTCACGTATCAGGCAGTGGCAGAACGCAGGAGCTGGGCCTGCAGAGTTCATGGCTTGTCAGGTTGCCGGAGGCAGGCCATTTCTTTGCACCAAGGCACATGAAGTGCTGATTAGTGTTTGCATTGCACGGGGAGGCCAGAGATAAGTGGAGAGGAAGACAGATGTCAGGGGAACAAAGAGGAAGGAGGATGAATGACCCACTAGTTCCCACCAGTCTGCATAAACTGTAAGAGGCTCAGTACTTGGAGAAATTCTTTCACCACTGTGGGTATGAGAGCATACCTTTCCATCACTGGATACCAAACTGACTGTAGATCTGTTGTACAGTTCTACTTTCACTCCGCTGCGTGACAGATAGTGACTAATGTTCATACTTTTCCTCTACAAGATGAAGTACTTGCTTTACTTAACGGTACAATATACATGTTTGTCCACTTGCAGTGCACAAATGTTCATCAGTTTTAAATGAGCACTCCTAGTTTCACAGAAAAAAAACTTAAAGAGATTTCAACCATTGTCCCTTTCAGTTCTCAAAGACCTCAGCTCAATTTCTTGCCGCTGGTGTTTAGTATCCTTCCTGTTGTGGTAAGACTTTACAGAAAGTTTGAATGTCTGAAAGAGAGGACTATCTGCAGCCGCACTCAGCTACTACCATCCCCTCGTACTTGTACTTGTAAGTGACCACGCCTGTGTCATCCAGGTAGAGTAAGGAGATGGGATCCAGCTTAGTTGGCACACAACAGGCTCGTGCTGCTTTCTGGGGACTGCGGATGTTCACCAGTGTCTGGACTATGGCATGTTTGGTAGGTGTGACATGCTTTGTCAATGGGTATGAACAAACGCCAGCACATTCAAAGGCATCATAGCCTGTGGGTGCAAGGATCCAGCTATCCCAGCCAATGTCTTTAAACTCTACGTACAGAGATTGTTTCTTGCAGTGGTTTCCTTTGGCGTTGCGACGAATGCGGGACGCTGTGTCATAGATGAGGTTGGAACGCATCTGGATGAGGTCTTCCTCATCTGGTTCAGCCTCACTCTCGTCCTCGCCCCACAGCCCACCCAGGTCTGTCCCGAAGTCATTCTGCAGAGCAGCACTAGACGTCTCATGGTCTATCATCTCATTCAGCTCACGCCTGTCGTCACGGTGATCACTGCTCTGATCATCAGAGAAGACAATCAGAAGGGGTTTATGTTTTTCCTCCTGGCTGTTTTCAATCCTCATGTCACCTTCAAGTCGAGCCTCATCTTTGCTGGTCTCTTTCGTACTCTCAACATTTTCGTCATCAGCGATGCTGGAAATCTGTACTTCTAAACGGTGTGTTGTTGCTCCATCAGATTTGCACCAACGCTGCACAGCGGAAGTGAGGTCAAAAGCTTCCCAACCGTTATCTGTCCCAAACACCTGGCGTGAAGCCAGTTCCAAAAACTCAGTTCGCTCCTCTACCCCTGCAAACTCATCTCCTCGCTTCGTCAGTTCATCGGTCACGTTAAGCCAGTCGTGCGATGTCAGTTCATAGATGGTGACCTTCCGGTCGACACCGGCGTAAAGGTGGCGGTCAGTCTGGACTAAAGTGTAGAGTCGTAGTTCAGCTGCTGTGATGCGTTCATGATGGGGGATTGACACGTTGAAGAGCAATGGGTGGCGTCTCACCCCTCCTTCTCCCACAACACTGGGATTTGAATCTGGACAAAAACACAAATTCGAAGTTAAAGCTCTGTGTTGTTCCTTCTGTATAGCTACATTTGAGCTAAAGTAATAAACAAAATTCATCCCAAAGCAAAGATACATTTACTCTCTGACTTACTCTTGTATCAAGATAAACAAAACTCAGAGCTTTCATCATATTTTTTTTTCTTAAAAGAGCATTTGCTGGTATTGTAGTTAAAGTAATGTCCGCAACTGGTATAGCTAACACTTGTACAAGCTTAGAGGAAAAGCATTATTAAATCACATGTGGACTGATAATTGGTATCCATAGCAGTCTTTTTGGAATAATTGTAACTAAAACAGATTCTTTTTTACACTTAATTTCAAAGTTAAGTTGATCGTTGTATCTGGAAACAAGTGTATGGCAAGCAAACACTTGACATAAATACAAGCAGCTCCTTCTCCCTAATTTGCACTATGGGATTCTCCCTAGGTTAGAGATTTTGAAAAGGAACTTTCACCTATTTTTGAACAGTTCCAAAAACAGGAGCAAAAACGTACCTTCATTTTTGAAGCTGCGAATGATATTGGCTGTGGGCATGGCAGTGCGGTCATTAGCAAAGCGGTTATAAAGCTCCATCATGTACTCGGGTGGATCCTCTCGTGCGCTCCCAGCAGACAGGTTTGAAGGACCCAGTCCGGACAGGTTGAACGTCCGCAGAAACTGCTCCTTCAGGCTCTCCAGTAGGTTTCTCATCTTTGAGCTGTTGTCCTGACCCAACGGTGATGGATCCACCACACCTCCATGCCCGTCCCCCAGTCCTGGATCAGGACGATACCTCTGATGAGCGCTGGAGATGGGGCTGCCCTTTCCAAAGCGAGGCTCCCGGAGCAGCAGGAAGGAAATCAGCAAGAACAAAGTCTTGGATGTGCAAATGGTTCCCAGTTGAGAGACCCAAATGCTCGCCATGGGAGAAAAAAATCTAAAGTAACCTATTTTATGCCAATGGCCTGTGGAGGAGTTTGAGCAAGAAGGCCAAAAAAATATGCGGTAATTGTCCAAAAGTTTAATTTAGTTCTGGTCAGTTCACCTATGACCAGAGACAGTTCTCGTTCCCTGGCAACAGCTGAAGAAACGTTGATGCAGATATGGTGCATTGACCAACGTGAACTTCTCTATGGCTTGTGTTCTCCTGGTATTCCTCTCCAGATGTCACAATGTTTATTCTCATGCGCACCTTTTGAAGTTCCTTGCAACAGGACGGTGGTTGCGGTGACAGGGTAGCCAAGGCTCGTGTTTGTCTGTCCGACTCATCTCTGTTGCGTCCTCTCCTCAGTCAGACGCTGTCTGTGCTCACCTCTCTTCCCAGCTCTGGGTTTCTGTCCCTTATCTATGATATGGTGGGCTACGCATTGCACAGTGCTTATGGTCTGTTTGTGGTGTGTGTGTGCGTGTATGCGTGTGCCTGTCTTCCCTTTAACTTTGTGTGATGCAGTAGCTTGTGTGTTATCTCACAGCGTCCTTAATGAGGATTTTGTAAACACTGTCCTGTAGCCTCTTCCTTGTGGAAGAACTATTTTGTTTTGGTGGGCGTTCCAAGGATGATACTCTTTATTTGTTTATTTGCTTTGTAAATGGTGGAGTCCTCGCAGCGACTTTCCAGGCTACATTGGGCATTTCCTTTTGACAAAATACACTGTGGGTCTGTTGATACGGTTGATGCCTCCATCAGACAACGGCAGGCTAAATGAAATAGAAAGGCAATGAGGTGTAGGGCTTTTATAGCAGCAAACAGCTTCTGAGTTTACTTTGGGTGAAGTTGCTTTTCAGAGTCGGCACTACACAATAAACAAAACATATTATGCTATCTTTGAGATATGCTCCATTCTCTTTTGACATTGTGTTTGTAACAAATAGTTCTTTGGCACAAGTGGCCTCTTTGAAGATAGGGAAAAAAGACAGTTGTGGATCAATCTGTTAAAACTCCTGGTAACGAAATGTGCCTTTTATTGCAATTACATAATTTTACCTTTTGTTTGTTTGTTTGTTTTTGAAAACTCTAACTTGTATTTAAGTACATTTGCATAGATTACATTTATATACATCAGTATTATGCATTGCTTTGGCTTTATGTATTAGACAATTTTCTTTCTAGACCCAGTTTTAATTTTACAAGGAGTCTTATGATTTCACACACTCCAACAACATTCTCAAAGTCTTTAAAAGTAAGACAGATACACAGCATCACAGCTCATTCACTGCACCTGACTGCAGTTTTTCTAAATATTAAGTTTTTTCACTAGAATTTTTTTTTGCCAAAAAAATTAACACTTATTTCATCCGATCAAACCACATAATTCCATTTAAAGTCATAGTAGAATTAAACAACATGTTGTGATGATAGGAAACATCCCTCACAAACAAGCAGTTGTTGTGGAAGTTACCCAGTGATTATTACAGAGGCCATTTAACCTTAAAAACGTTCAGCAGATCAGAACTCTTTACTGGAGATTAATAACATCCCTGGATCTTTGTGTCATGTTATATTTTAATACTGGGAAGCATAAAGTCATGAACATTTAATTAGAAGTTCCCAGATGCAATGATCAACTTTACTTTGAAATTAAGCATTAAAAATAATCTGTTTTAGTTACAATTATTCCAAAAAGATCTCTATGGATACCAATGATCATTCCACGTGTGATTTTGTTATTTTGTTACTTCCTGTGGGATTTCTTTTTACCTAGTAGTCAAGTTTATCTTTATAGCACATTTAATTAACAAGTCAGTTCAAAGTGCTTTATATCATAAAAGCAAAATACACTCAGGTAATTACAAAACCAGCAACAAACATTACAAACATTATTGTCAAATGCCATCATCATCATGGGTGGGTTTTTAGTTTTCATTTAAAGTAACTCAGTGTTTCAACTGTTTTCTGGACTTTTCCTCCAGATTAGTGGAGCAAAAAAACAAAAAGACCTGCATAAACAGACATACCCAAATTTATTTTTTGTGTTTGACTCTATGCTGCTGTTATAGACGATGCTATTTAAGACCTTTTAAACAACTGAATACGGACCTCATTGTTTTATTTCTAGAACGGGACAAAAACCACCAAATTGCTTCATTATAACTCTTCGAGACATTCCTCCCGATTAGGACGCCTACAACAAGTCAAAGGTGAAATCTGCTATGGGCCACCCAGCATTGTAAACGAACCAAAATGGGCCCTCTCCACATCGTCCCACTCCAATTGGATTAACAGCCGCCGGTTCCTCAACACATGTGAATAGCTTCCCCGTTAGTCACCTCAACCCTCGTCCACCATGCGGCTGTCCGTCATTCCTAAGCTTCTTCATGTGACCCCCAAGATACACTTCTGATTTCGGTGCGTCACACAGATGGGAAAGTATGAGCTTTTCCTGCCTCTGCCACTCGTCTACCAGGCGGACAGTTGACAGACGTGTTGTTATCTGCTGCTTTGTTGAACTACTGCAGCAACAGACTATCACATCTTCCTGATGGGTTTAGGAAGGCTTGATAAGACCAGTGTTCTTCTGCACACACAGCTCCGCCTGGCCTAGCTCCATGTGGCCTCCATTACTGGTCTCGGGGTGTGGATTTGTGGAGGCGACTGAAACTATGTCAGGGCCGATCCCTTAAACTGTCCTTTTACTTAGTTTCCTGATGTTTATGATTTCCAGCTGTTTGCCCTGTTGGATAAAGAGTAGTGCGATCAATCGATTAAAAAATTTAATCAGATCAGTGATTAATACGATTGCACATTTTTTAAAAATGTTTTATTGTCTCAAACCAAGCATCTACATTTTCCAGGTTTCCGTGTTTAAAATTAGTCATTTTGTTTCAGTTGTAGTTTAGAAAGGAGGACACTGGTTGTGCTTTGGTAGAAAGAAAATTCATCGTTGCATTAAGTAGATAGCTGCACACCATCCTGGTTTTATCCAAATGTCCATCGCAGTATTTTTATTTTTTTTGTTTTTATTTTTTTGCCTGTATTCAACTTTATTTGCCAGTAATCTGACAGGAAGAGGGGAAATACATGTGGGAAAGGAACCGAGGACAGGATTCGAAGTCGGGATGGCCGCTGTGTTTTTTGAAGCCAAATTTGCCGTTGAACTCACCAGTCTGATTCTCCTTCCTCATCTTTTCACTCTGCATTGTTGGTCACATTCTTTGAACTGTGTAACCCTCTTTTTAAGTTATATGATTAATCTGCATTATGTAATATTGATGAGTTAATCTTTTTAAAATAATAGCATGGTTAACATGTTAAAAGCCCCCTGAATTCACAATAACACCATCATGGTGCATGCATATAGTCAGCAATAAAGCTAAAAAAACAATGCAATGTTTATTACACACACAGTATAGGCATGTTTTATCTTTTGAAGATTTTAAAACATCGATTCATATTTTAGGGCAGTAGAACAGTAAAAATGTTTAAAAAAAAAGTAATTTTAAGCCCCACTTGCCTTCTAATTACATATCCACAAACCTTCAAGTGCCATATTGTCTGTGGTTAATGTGGTTCAGTTTCTGTTTATGACTTTTCCAACTGTGCCTGGGGGAAAGACATAGTTGTGCAGCTGCAGAAATCTCCCTGATGTTTACAGTTAGAGCCATTTTTTGTTCTTCCTTTTGATAATGAGTTTGCAGCATGAAGTAATTTATTACTTCTTGTTGACAACAGCTGTTCAATTATGCCCACAGAGCACAATACTGTCTAGAAACATGTCTAGAAATCAAAAACAGTGTGATGAAAGGAAAGTTGGGGTAAAATTACAGTGGATCTCCGAAGTCCCATTTTAAATGACAAGATTTCGTGATATGAAAACGAGACCTCTGTTAATGTGACATATGTTGTTAAAAACAAAAACTAATCTGACGTGGATTAAATTCTTGAACTAAAATCTTGAAGTATATTTTGATTTGTTTTCCGTCTTGTTTGATGGGATCCATCCCTCTTTACTTAGAAATATTTTTTCAAAGAACCTTAAAGTTCTGACTGGTATTTGGAACAGTTTACAAAATAATTTCATTCACAAACACGTTTCCACACAAAACACCATTAGAAATTGTGGCCCATTATTCAAGGTTTGCTTTCATTAAACCATAAAACATCTGGCACAAGGTTTTTGGAAATGTTTGTATCGTTCCCCTGACTGATACCTTTAAACTACTCTTTCTTAACTATTGCTTAGGATAAGAGATGCAACACAACAAATGAAATAAAAATGTTACAGGGAGAGCTGACCTTTATTTCACGTTAAACAGATTCATCAGGCAGATGCGAACTCTTAAAGTTGACATGTAAACTGTGCATAATTTATTTAAAAAATGTAAATCCACACCTGCCCTTATGTCTAATTATATTCGTATTCATTAAAATGGCTTTAATTTGTGCTTTTCATTAACTTACGATAGAAGAGACAGATATTGACATAGACAGCAGCTTTTATGCAGTCCTGTTGAATCTGATTGGATGGCTTTCAGAGACGTGTTGCCCAGTCATTCATTACGTCCAGGTGTGGCTCTTCCTGCCCCCTGCACTCTGTGCCAATGCTGCCCCAGATAAGGACACATCTTCTCAAGTATAAAACCTCTTAAGACAATAAGACTTTTCCTAGAAGCACAAGCACATAAACCAATAACTTATCTCTAATAAAATATTCCAGCAGTGTCAAACTGCTGCTATTAAATTAGCTCTGGTAATGTTATCAGACTTAGAAAATACAGACTATCGGACAAGCTCTTTTTCCTTTTTTTTTTAAGTTGAAGCTTGTTTTTCTTGGATGAGGAATTGCTGAATGTCTCTTTGCAGCTCGTCGTTGCGTTTCTGGGCCTGGTCTCTGCTGCGTTCTGCATTCTTCAAGCAGATCTCTAGAGCAGCCACACGGCGGCGCTCTGCCTCCAGAGCAACCTGAAGCTCCGCCACTGCAGCCTTCAGCTCCTTGTTCTGCTGTTCCATCCTGCAGGAATTAGAGAGAGTGTTCAGATGGGAAGTAGACATGTGGGAATGCCTGTTTTACATTAGGAAAGTTCTAACTATAGGCTGAACCAACGTTTTAGCAAGCTGTTCATGGTTCTCCTTCTGATCTGGCTTGCTGTTGACCTGCTGCACCGCTCTGTTCACCATCAGGCTGTCCACGCTCTTTTGGTGAGTCATGACCCGCGCAGGCTGAAGGCTGCTCTCGGGTTTCTGGGGGGCAGTGGTGGAAGTCGAACTCGTGTGGTCACTTCCCCTCCGTTCTGTTAACCTGCTCCCATCCTCCTGGACGCTCATCTGAGTTCCTCCGAAAAACGACCCCGAAGTCCGCAGGTCCAGGATTTTGAAAATATCCTCAGACAAAGTCCCACCCTTCTCGTCACCGCTCTCATGGATGCGGCTCCACCTGTTGAGGGCGTCTGCCTTGGCTGCCATCCCGGTGAGGGGACAGTTGAAAGTGGGCAGAGTTTGGGTGCGCTTGCGGGGACTGCCGGACCAGTCATCCGCACCGGGTGACGTCGGGTCCTGGAGGACCGGCTTGTGGAGGAAGTCGCTTCTTAGTGGACCTGGACTGTCGGTGTCCTCCTCCTCCTCTGGAGACTCAGACATAGACGCATCTCCCAGCTGAGCAAAACAAATAAGGTTAGCTTGAACCGCATGTGCTAAATAAATTGGACATTTTGAAAAAGAAGAAGAGAAATTTTTATGTGGTTCATCGTCATGAATAGTTGGCTGGACATCAAACTTTATTTGAATCCAAACATAAACAGCATTATTATCATAATTTATTTGGTTCTGGTGGCCAAAAGCAGCAAAAACAGTATATTTTTCCACACTCCTTGTTATTGAATCAACAAAGCATCACAATTTCAACAGAACAAGACTTCACCAACCCACTAATTAACATCTGCTGATACTACCCTCAGGGTGCAGGTAGCATAAGAGGTGTAGCAAGAAGCCTGATTCCCTCAGTAATAAAATCCATCAAAAACACATCCAGCTGAAAGCAATTTGCGATGTTTGGAAGGCGATGATGCAACCTGTGTTATGTAAGTCTAGTATATACCTCGGCAGACTCCCAGCCCACAAAGCTCCGAGGGGCATTCTTCTGACTGTCAGCCTTGTTTGAAGGAGAAGCTGGAAGAACGTCTTTGGAGACAGGAAACAGAGTTTCGTGCTGCTTGATCATCACTCTCATCAAGTTCTGGATCTGAGGAGTCGCTGTGAAGAAAATCAGATAAATGCAACAAATTGTCTTCTGAGTGTTTCCTCATCAAACTTTTAAGAACGTTGTCGTTCCCGCCCCAGGCGGACGCAAGGTTGAATGGGGCCTCAAGCAGAATTAGACTTGGGACCGCGTCTTGCTGTCAGGAGCATCAACACCTCCAACAGCATTTAAAGACAGATTTAGTGGTATCTGAGGAGGGAGTGGAGTTTGTTATAGTGCATCGACACCAGTAACCCTATGGCACCACGCTAGATGCTCAAAACGTGCCACAACGGCCCTCGACGGGCCTCCACAAAAACTTTGAATGTGAACCAGACATGCCTGACACTCAAAACACGTTTGGTGTGAACGCATCGTTAGCCTGGGCTTAAAATTTTTACTTTTAGCACCAGATTGTTCTATGGTAACACAACAATTAATATATATATATATATATATATATATCTATATATATATATATATATATATATATATATATATATATATATATATATATATATAT
>CAEGAF010090750.1:0-15588 GCA_903067075.1 Micropoecilia bifurca | reverse complement strand
TATCTCTGTCAACACCAGTGTGTACTTGTGTTTGTTATTGAGACATAGCTCTAAATATATATATATATATATATATATATATATATATATATATATATATATATATATATCCAAGCTGTGGTTTCTCACTTCTCTGTTTTTTCTCTTTCAGCAGCTGTAGAAGCAGATTTATTGGACATCCACTATTCTCTTATTCTCTTCCTTTTGCTTTAGTTTCCATTGCATTTAAAATTAATGCAGTTTCCATTAAGTAGTTGGAACTTTAATGTGTACATTTCAATTAATTGAAAAAATACAAAATGTCTTACCAGAACTTTTGTATTTGCGTATTTCAGGTACGCCCATAAATTTGACGCACAAGCAACATCCACAAACATTGAATGATGAGAAAGCTGCTTCTCTCGGCCCACTGAGGGTTAATTTTAGCTTTGAAAACCATCTGATTGAATAATGGTAACACCGATTGTAGTGTGTGAAAACCAGTTAGCCTATCACAGCAGCTATTCAAGCCTAATATAGCATCTCAATGCTAAACATGTTGCTGCAGTACAGTTAGCATCATTTACAGTTAGTCCACATTTCTGAAAAATTTTCAAAGATGTTCCATGAGTGAAACACTTGCTAAATGGCTGTAATTGCACTTTACACCAACATAATGATTAAATGACAGAAATAACCTAAATTCTCAAGTGTCTATTTATTTATTAATTTAGCAGCTAAAAGAGTTT
This sequence comes from Micropoecilia bifurca, assembly GCA_903067075.1. Classification (NCBI taxonomy): domain Eukaryota; kingdom Metazoa; phylum Chordata; class Actinopteri; order Cyprinodontiformes; family Poeciliidae; genus Micropoecilia; species Micropoecilia bifurca. Next base: position 14,860 of record CAEGAF010090750.1, on the reverse strand, counting down.
TTGAATTGAAAATGTTGCTTATTTTGTCAATATATAGTTTTTGGTTAAAATGCGGTTAATTACAAACCCTATTATCAGTAGCTGTAATGCTCCACTTGTGAAAGTAAATCTGTTGGGTTTAATCTTGGTACTCAGACACATTAAACAGGAAAAAAAGAAGTCAAACCACATATTAAACTTTTTGGTCCATTGTGCAAAATGCAGGGCATGAAAATACCCTGAACACACCAGCCTCATTGCTGTGGGCATGACATTTTCTCCACAGGAAGTTGGTCAGAGCTGATGGGAAGACGGATGGAGCTAAATCCAAGACAATAACCCAAGAAATCCTGGAAAAGTCTTGAGACAAACAAAACATCCCAATAAAACGTTTCAGCTTATTGAAATGTGACAAAATGGGGAAACGGGCTGTAAAGGCCATGTTTGCATTTATCCAAACGCATATTTACAAAAGTAGCTGGGTGAGGACACAGTAAGATTGCATCAATAAACAGCATACGGAGGTGAAGTGGAACTGGATGAGGCCGTTTTCTGTCGCCAACAGCCACCTAACACCATAAAAGCCTGGCTAATTCACTCCGTTTGACTGCTGCTTCCCTCTCCAGTCGAAAAGCATCCCCACACGTTCACACGAGAGGGTTTTACATAAGTAAACTGTTATGCTGTTTGCTTCATTGGACCGGCAGCTTGATAAAAATGCACTCTCATAGTCAAACAACCTTGTGAATAAGGTTGCCCTCCAATTGCCTCTGATTAAATCCATCAGTCGGGAAGCGCCAAGTCAAATAGCTTTTTAATGGCTGTATCATTCTGCAGAAAGCTTTGCACGAGGAACCGGTCGGCCGGGTTGTGTGTTTTAACAAACCGAGGCTCGTCTCGGAGTGATCTTTTAATAAAAACAGGCCATCACCACGGTTATGCTTCCCGTAAACTGCAGGTGAGCTGCGCCGACCGCACTGCAAACAACAGCAGTGGAAGGCCGCATACATCAGGCCCCGACTGACACGGAGCGGCCGAAACCCGCATCACATCTGGTAAACATCTCACGCCGATCTGTCTGCAGCCTTTTTGAGTAATTATGGAAACAAGAGCACATAGACGGTGCCAACCGTGTGAACTCCCGGGAAAATATAAATAAATGCCTCCTTTTTACTGTGGGTTTAAACTTTTGAATGATTAAAAAAAATAAACTGCCTTCACACCAATGCTATAAACTCGAAATTGCGACTGGTAGTAGTTCACATTTATTGTGGGAAACGTAGGGAAGGAGTGAGAAGAAGGGAGAAAACTGATGCAAATGCCAACCTTGGTGGTTGAAGATGTTTTCCAGAGGATTTTGCTGCCGGCTATTAGTTTGTGTTGTAAAGCTTTGTTGTGTTTTTAGCTCTTGAATCCAACACAGCTCCGAATTATGGGGAAAATTAAAGATGTAAACTTCCTGGTCGCATTACGTGAACCTTCGCAGCACCGATTTAGAACCATTATGATTTAATTCATTGTGGCAAAAGATCTGGCAAGGTTTCAGAAACATTATTTAGAAGATGTTGACACGACAACATTGTATTGTTGATGCAGATTTGTCAGACGCACATCCATGATGTGAATCTGTTGTATTTACGTTAGCCTTTGTGAACGGTAGCTTGTTCTTAGCTAGCAGCAGAACGCTCTGTAAGGTCTTCTGCAGTCTTTCTGTCATCTTGAACTGGTTGTCCTAATCTCCTCTGACATTAGCAAAAAATATCTTGCTCCCACAATTACTGCTCACTGGATATTTCCCATTTACTTTGTGGAACCTAATTTACATAGCAACAGGATGAATGCTACATCTTAAGCTAGCAAACGTGTCCTTTCTTGTATGTCGGTTATAGAGGGAGAATGACATAAAAATGACGCAGCAGAAGCCGTAGCTACACTTATTTCCGTTTACGCAAAATCCCTGCATGTCATATCTGAGGTTAGAAAGCAACCAAGTGCAGAGAAAAACTGATTAAATGGAGTGTTTTAATAAAATAATGAGGACTTACAGGGATGACGCAGAGGGAGAAGGTCATGAATTTCAAAAAGTGATCGGAAGAATCCAGCAATGAATAATAATAATAACAAAAAAAGGACCTTAAATGCAGAGTCAGGGCTGTAAAATGTGAAAGAAAGCAGATGAACTAATCAAAGGAGACATGGACCAGCTGTTGTGGGGAGAAAGCATGGGAACTGAGAGGAAGACCTGTTAACACCGAGACTTGGGTCTAAGCTAACTAAATCCGAATGTACAAAGGACAGAGCACAAGAACAAACCAAGAAACCAAAAACAAAAGAACGGACTTTTGTGGCAACATCCCCGAAAACAGTAATGATCACAGAGAAACAAACAGAATATAGTAAACCCTACAGAACATAAATCACCCACAATGAAACAAACACCTGTGAATTATGACACAGTAGTACAGCTTGCTATTGCAGGAGGTTAGAAATGTTGCATTCTATATATTTTTGCTTCTCTGTTACATTATTATAACTTTATAATAATGTAAAGTTATAAGAACTATACATTTATAGTTCTTATAATAACAGTTATATATTTTAGGTGTTCATGCTGAGGTTTTGTGGTCTGTTTGTGAGACTAATTCTTCTCTGAATCTGCTGTTAGTGCTCCAATGTTACAAGAGCTAACTGCTTACTTCTTCCTAGCTACTGTGGACTCATTACCTTGTTTGGACTGACAAATGTAGAGTATTATGACCTACAAGTTATAGAAAAGAACATCATCATGTCGAAGCAGATCAATTCCTGCAGTCATTCTCAATCATTTTTCATTTGTTAGTGTAGCTAAGAGTATAAGACACACTACTTTAGAAGATGTAGATAACCAAACCTCCTGGAATGGATTCTGACTTTCTGGAAGTTTTCAAAGGACAGCAAAGAGAGAAAAAAAAGTCTAATTAAAAAGGTTTTAAAGCAAACATGCCATTGTTATTCCCATCATAAAGAGATGTTTACACTCGGACATAAATAGGTGCTCTAGTTTTAACTTCGCAAAGGTCACCTTTCAGGAAAAGACGCAGTGTTTGTACACAGGTCTGATGAAACATGTTTGATGGATTATAGAGGACACAGTGAGTGCATTATGGGATACCCAGTGACCCGGTAGCATATATTAAATGAACATTTTGGTCAATATGTTAGACAAAATGTCAACGTTGAGTTCAATATTAATTCAATAAAAGCAGCAACTTGCTTTAGTATTAGCAATAATGCTTCTACTTCCACCTAAAATACATTGTGCATTATTCTACAGCCTAAGAAAGCAGTGACTAAGGCTCTTTTATGGTTAATATTTTAATTAACCATTAACTGTTGATTAGAGCTTAAAGCTACTTCATACTACTGATAAGAGAAAAAACGGCCACGATCAATATGACGTACAAATGAGAAGAACTACAGTGCACTTGTTTGGAAAGCTGATTTTAAAAGTGAGAGCGTTAAACTCCTGGTCGCTCCGTTAAAACGTTGGAGCGGCTGAAAGGAGTTCGCCCAAGTGACAAATGAAGACTTCCCACATCAACCTGGCTTTGTCTGATGTCAGTGTCTGTGAAATGTGGACTGTCAAACGCTCCTCTGAAGAGCAGCTCTGCAGCATGTACATCACCGTGGCGACACGCTTCCCCCCCCAGGCCCTCTGTACCCTCTCATCCCTGACACCACTCCTCTCTTCTCCCCAGCATGTCCATGGCCATCCATCTGCACCAGTGGCTCCAAGCTGTGGCTTTCTCTGACAGGCGGGCCGAGCTCTTCTGAAAGGTGCTTTCTGGTGCAACGTCGGAGGTTTGGGACCAGAGGTTGAGAGAGCAACACTTCTGTATGTTTATATGAGTGTGTGTATTGATTGGAGTCAGGGTGGCCCCTCTGTGCGGTGCTTCAGGTGTAGACCGGCAATTACGGAAAGGGGAACTCGTTTGTTAGACTTCTGTGAAACTAGCTGCGTTTCTATTGGAAATGTGCGCGAATCTTTGTCTATATTTTGCTAATATAAAAAAAAAGTTTTTACAATTTCGTTATTTCCATTAAGAAAGAAATTAAATAAATATCACGTGAATAAGCTTGTTAATGTGAAAATCATGATACTGACAGATGTAAACGGTTACATGAGTTACATTGATGATTGAGCGCATGGTGTTGGCGCTTATCAACTATCGGCCAATCAGAGGAGAGGCTGGCGAGCAACAAACCCCTTATACTTAGCCGCATGCTTTCCCCAAAAGGTATGCGGCATTTTGGTAAAATTGCAGTTGGTGATTTTACATTAGAGTTAAGGATTCAACACTTTAAAATGACACAGAGGTTTGTATGAACTGGGCAATGTTGTGACAGTTCAGGTGGAGCCAACTGGAAATATTCAGAATAAAACAAAATGGCGCCACCATCCTACGTTTGTAATGCATCCTGGTGGTAGGACTAGGTTTCGAGACGTGACCAAATTCCTGGTTTGGATCCTGAGAGCTGGACCGTTCCATGGGTTAGGTTTGAGAGTCTGACTGAACTCTGGGCGATGCAGCAAACCGAGGCCCGGCAGGTAAAATTTATCCTCAGGCCTGATTTGATCACAAATCCTGTCTTTCCTTTTCCAACTTTGCCAGGAGCGTTTAACTCCAGTCCAGCCCTGAGGTTCAGTAGACTCCACCGACAGGACAAGGCCCTCAAAGATCAGGCTTTCTGTCAAGGCATTTACAATTCTGGCAGACTCTCTTATTAAACCCACAGCTCTGCAGCAGTTCATTTGTGGTGGGTCTACTGACTCTGATTGGAAGTCTACCAAAAACTCATTTTCATGTTTCTTTTCACCAAGTGCTATACGACTCTTATCAGTAAAACGCATTGTGCATCGCACAACAAATAAAATGTGCGCTGTGCTCAGTTATAATTAGAGCCACTGTAGACATTTTAATGGGGAAATGCCTTGAACAACATCTTTGGTTATCCCGAAGTGGCAATAATATTTGTGTTATGTCAGAACAAGTTTAATATTTACTTGTCTTATGCACAGTAGAAACACATTTCCAGTGAAATAATGAAAAATGTACTTGACTGTCAGCAAGAATGGCACTTAAAAAAAGAGGAAGATATGAACTAAACATATAAAAATAACAAATATTATCTACAAGTACCAATAGCAAGATGGAAGTAATATACATTTTCGACAATAGAGTGAATAAAAATAAAGGCACAGCAGAATCCATAAGCTGGTGCTAAATTAGATTAGCTTCACCTGAAAAATAAGAATTGGAAAGCTAGCCCATTAACATCAAACACACTGTTACCAAGGTAACCCTGGCTTATATCAGAGTTAGAAGGGAACGTTAGCTAAAATTAGAACCTCATTTGCTTATCAAAGTGATAATTAATGAGTCGTTATAACTCACCTTTTTACAAAAGCAGATGGGTATCAACGACTAATTGTCACCAACTGAAGATCCCTTTAGCTGCCCAACAAGGCGCCCGATGTAAAACAATACCAGATAATTTACAACAACAATTATATAGAAGTCCATTTTTAGGTCCAGTGCAAATGGAAACGAGTTGGTTCACAAGGTATTAATTGTGGAGTCTTAGTGGCAAAAGAGAGTTCTTGAAACTAGCAGTCGTGCATTTCACACTTCCTGCTGGGGGGGGGAAGAAATGTGGACAATCCATAATATAAACTTCAGACATCTACAAAATCATTACTATTTTTATTTATTTATTTTTCTTACATCGTAGTTACTGAAGGTTGCCTGGTTCTTGTTGTTGATCATTTAAGAAATAAACTGAAAAATAATTTACTTTTTTTTTTTTAAATCAAACCATGAGTCAAATTCAAATTTTGCCTTCAGGGAATCAAAGTCAGGCCTGTTGAGCCCATTTGATCAGTGCTGTTAACCTTTCAACCACATTTAGATTTCCGTAGATGTTTTTATTGAGATGATTCTTTTAACTTTCAGCTTTCTATCACAATTGCATGTTCTTTGGGACAGCATTGACTTTTCAAAGTCAGCTCAGATACAATTTTCTCAACGGGAGTAACATTCACATGAATATGCACTGATTGACATTTATATTCTTCCACAGTTTAGTTGTATCTCTATTGTTGTTGTGTGCATGAACTGTGTATGAATTACAAGGATGAGAGTTAAGTCGTTGAAATAATCCCTTTGACGATTGTTCGGTCAAGAGCTCTTTCTTTAAATGTACGCCCTGATAAATTTCCAGCATTTAAAGTCTTTATTAACTCCTTCACTGGTTACCTTTCCATTCCTCTGTGCTGGAAAAATCTTTTTTTTCTTTCTTGCAGCAAGAAAGTAAGAGAGGCCTCCGAGCCCAGGATCCTGGCAGATGGTGCCGGCCTGTGCCAGTGTCGGGCCGAATTACAAGGTGGGCCAATGCAAGAGACAAACCCCACACAGCTAATCTGGCGCGCCGTCGCTCCTCCTGGCACCTCTTCGAGGGCAGCGCTCGCCGAAGCGAGGTCCCGCTTTGAAAACATAAATTATTTTCCCCCCTTCCGTGGTTCCAATCAGCGCAGACACGCTGATCACCTTTCAAATGTGAATGCGGTTGCCTCCGTTCCGGATCCACCGAACAGATCCAACCGAGAGAAAGGTGGGGGGCAGCGTTCGCGTCAAACATTTTTTACAGACTCCCAAACCCCTCAATGGTAAATTTGTTTGGGAGGCTCGAGAAAAGGCAGAAGAGTCTTGTGAAAAAGCTGAGACGGGGGACAGGGAGGCTGTAATGAGGCACCAAGGGGCTTTCTCAGATCGGAGACAAAAGCCCCCCCCTTGCAGTCCTTCATGCTCTCGAGGGAGAGGTGCCAATTCCATCCTCCCTTCTTTGGGGGTTTGATGCCCCGAGTGGCTCTGTTCTGCTCTTAGCTGGTGATCAATATGTCCTATTCTGCTCTTTTCTGGTCAGCTTGTCACTGGGTCCGTGGGGAAATGTGAAGAAATGGCAGAGCTCCACAAAGCAGCTGTACAAGCGCAGACTCTGTCCTCATCCATCAGCTGCCTGCCACTTCCACCCAATGTCTGTATTCACAAATATTGAACTATAGAAATCTTTATTTAACACGAGAAAACTAACAAGTGCAAAGACTGTATGGCGTCTTGCAAAAACATCAGCACCGTTTAAATGTTTTGTTGTAGACTTCAGTGTTTTTAAGGCGATTTCATGTGATCAACAGAAGGATGGCTGTAAATGAAAGAGCGGGAGGTATTCAACCCCTTTTACAGGCCTACCCCAAAAGAAAATCAGTGCAACAAACTAACTGTACTTTTTAATCTCACCTGAATACACTATAAAAAACAGAATCTTACTAATTATTTTCGGTCTAGTTCTGGTGAAAATATCTTACTAATCTTAAAATAAGATGAAACAAACTTACAAGTAACTTTTAAGCAAGAAATAAGAGCTTGTTTTAAGTCAATTTCTAAATATTGATAAAAAATAAGTTCTAGTTCTAGTTTCAGATTGTTTTTTAAGTAGTCGTTTTTTAAAATCAATTTTAAAGGGGCAGTCTTATGTATTTTCCAGGCATATAGAGGCAACTACATTACCTTCAGTTGTTATACAAAAGCTGCATATATCAAATATGACTTAAAAGAAATTTGACTTGGTAATTTAACACGTCAGAATTGGGCCTCTTTCTCTTTAAAAACTCTTGCTCTTTCTGAAACTCCACCTCCAGGAAGTCCATTAACCTCTCCATTAACCATTTAACTATGTTTTTACCAGAATTGCACTGAGAAGTAGCTCCTATAATGAGCTCAGCTGGTGAGCAGCTCCAACAGGTGTTTGCTAATTTCTACTGGCTAGTCTGAAGGAGCTTGAGTGGAGGAGACACTGCTACACAAACAACTTGAACTAAGATTTTAGTCTCCAGATGGACAAAACATTTTTTTAAATAATTCATGACTTTGCTTCCAAATCCCATTTGGAATTCTAATGAAATACATAAAAGTTTGAGTTTATAGCATTAAAATGTAGAACAACTTGAACTATTAAAAGACAGAGGCAGGTGCATCTTAATCACCGATTAGGCGGTGCAGGTTTCTGCCCAATCAAATTCAATTTGGTGCACATCTCACAAGAAGCACACGTCTGTTTTTCTTGTTTAAAAAATGTGATACTGTCTGGAAAAAAAAAAATCAATAATAGGAAAACTCTGTAAATACCTGATGACAAAACCACCACTCACGGAAAAGCCATTAATGGATTTTGGTCGATGTCGCTCTCTTGGTCCATCGCTTCAGCCCACATTGAATAATGTCAACAACCGCTGGATGGCCAACCGTGGAATTCCACAGAGGATGAATCTTCGACTGCAGCTGACATTTAAGGGATTTAGTTTTGAGTTATGTGACTGGATAATTCCTGACATCCATATGTTTAGGGCTTTGCTATTCATTTCATCTGTCATACGCTCATATTTCTGGGTTATTCTTAGTTAGAACTATTGGGTGTTCGTATTCAAGCTGCCATGTCATCTGTGGGTCAACCCCAGAGAGGATTGAGGTATCACACATGAACCATCTCCTCCTTATGATGTAATTGTCAGCTTTGTGGGGGGTTTCTTTTCTTTTTTGGACTCAAGTTCCACCAAGAAAGCTTCCCAGTGCTGTATAAAGAATGTTATCCATTTGGGATTTTCTTTTTTTTTATTTACTTTGGTCACAAATAAATGCTTCAAATTAGATTTCATGAAAGGAACAAAGTTAATCTAAGACAATATGGTTCAATAAGGACAAGCAACCCTCCTGGTTAAATCTTCAACTGACAGCGATTAATTTAACCAAGTTTTTCATTTCAATTTTAATAGCCAAACCCTGACCTAGCTAAAGAGATTCAAAAGGTGACATTACATGCATCAATCTAAAGAAATTTAACAGAAGATGAGAAAAAAAGTGAGATCCATTACCCTGGAAACGGCTGCAGAACCTTTTCCAACGATGCCTTCACACCAGTCCTGTTTAGTCTGCTTTAACTGAACTCTAGTTCATTTGAGGAAGTGTTAACACTCAACTCTGATGTGGAAAAAAAAGAACTCTGGTCTGGTGTTAGTTTAGTGTGAGAGGGAGAAACTGCTGGTTGTCTAAAGACAAAAGAAAAAAAATTCAGCTAAAATCTGATGCCAATCCATTTTGTGAAGAAGGAAGTTGCCCCCAGTGTTCTCGTGTTGTCTTATTTAGGGGTTTTTGGTATCGCGCCGCCACAGGCGAGGGGGGGAACAGGTGGCACAAAGGGTTTGGTGTGCTTGACACAATGCAACTGAAAATTTAACTGTTATAATCTTAGTACCCAATCGAAAAAAAAAAATCTACCGGACTATCAGGAGTGAGAACACCCTGAGGCCTTGGGACTACAGGAACCATTATTCATAAAGGAAGAAAATATGCAGCGTTCCAAAGTTAACCCTACAAGGGTTGTCTTACATTTACTAAAAAAACAAACTTGAGCTTAAAGACTTTCAAATAATATCTGTCGACTGACCAGAAAACAGTAAAACTTTCAGAAGATGAACGTCACACTGAAAGTCAAACATTGTTATGGTAGACCTGGATTGATTAAAGTAATGACATCATGAATGATACTTTCTACCATAAAATCCTAAAGGACAATGTCAAGCCATTAAGCTTGACACAGCCCAAGACAACCAATATGAAAATTCTGGAGTGGTCTAGTCCAAGATCAGACTTTCATCCAATTAAAAGATTTTGGTGTGGTCATACTGGAGGATCATAATGTGGCTAATGGAGAACAGTTCTGAAGAAATCTGATAAACCTTGTTGAGTACCATATTTTCCACACTATAAGGCTCACCAGATTATAAGGCGCACCTTCAATCAATGGCCTATTTTAAAACATTTTTCTTATATAAGGTGCACCGCATTACAAGGCGCATAGAATAGATGCTACAGTTACAATTGTCACCCGTCCCGTATTGAACGTATATGGGATGCGATTTGTTCCGTATTCTACAAATGTGGATGTGTAACAATGAAGAAGTGATCCCCGAGTACTTTATATAGTAGTCTGCCCCAGTTTTACTCACGGTGTTGCGATATTGTGCCAAACTGCTTTCTGGGTAACACAGGCCAACTGACATGCTGCCGCTGCAGTCTCTGTCCCCCCCCCAGGCTTTAAATATATAGGGGCTGGTCCCTTGCTGGTCCCAGCATGCACCGTGCGATTCTTCTTCTACAGGCGAAAATAAAGTTGTTGGCTGCTTACCGTAATTGCTAGACCTGTTGTGGCTCAATATTGGTCCATATATAAGGCGCACCGGATTATAAGGTGCACTGTCGGCTTTTGAGGAAATTGAAGGTTTTTAGGTGCGCCTTATAGTGCTGAAAATACGGTAATGATCAGAAACGCACAAAGACAGTTGTGGGTTATGTTATGTTAAGCAGAGAACCAATTTTTCAGAGTTTGGAGGAATTTTTAGGGTTAATCAATTAAATCATAATTTAAAATGCTTTTTGTAAATTAACTCAGCTCATATTTGACAGATTTTTAAAATTCTGTTTGATGATGTGAGACATTCAGAAGGGGCAAATACACTTCCTCACCCCTTAACCACCGAAGACCTCACGGGATCCGTGTTGTAGCCAAGGTAACAAGTGTTTGACTGAGGTATATTTCACATCGCCCAGTTTCAGGCTTTCCAAAACGAACGATATAACCTGTGGGATTCGGAGAGTATCCGTCACCGACAATAATACGCGCGACAGTCCTCTGTGCTGCGGACCGAGCTGTAGTTGAAGCTGGAACCTCTAGTGAGGAGCGAAACCCAAATCAATGTGTCCCAGACCTCATTTAAAGGACTGCCTATTCAACTCTTCTGGTTTTGCTAAAAAGCTTACGACACCGTGGGATCCAGTTCATTTGTCTATGCCAAACAACTGGGACAAGGTTGTAAAGTTTGCACCAGAGGCAAAGCGCTATACCTTGTCTGCCAGCTGTACAGCCAAGTGCATGCTGGGGTTTTTTCTCTCTCTCTCTTTACCTCTTCTCTATTTTGCAGCTGCTGCATTTTTGCATGTTAAGCAAAGCGATCGCATCAGATTTCACTCGAAAGCGACCTGAGACGTTTTGTGATGCCAGGTGTGAACTAAATGAATAGAATCAAATGCTGTCTGCATGCAAAAAAAAAAAAAAGAAAAAAGAAACACAAAGGTCGTCGCCATGGATGCCTGTGTTTTTCCTCATCTTCTCCCTATACGCTTGCTATTCATCATTAAATCATTTCGTCTAATTATTTCACAGTGAGTGTAATAAAATGCCCCATTGGGTGGGGCGGCGGGGAGCTTCACTTATCTCGGTGTGTCACACAGTCATGTTGCGACTCAACTGTGACAGTTTGATGCCTTTGAGGATGATTATCGTTCGTCGTCTTGAGTCGGATCACAATTTGGTTCAACTTAGGCGGCGTAATGCAGCTGAACCGCAGAGCGAGTCATACCGTCACTTTTTGTTTTCTGCTGTAATTTTTCAGTGAAACACCATAATTAGCAAAGGAAAGTCTTCAGCTCGACGTTAGAGATATAACAGTTAGAAGAGACAAAGAGTTTGTGTTCTAAACTTGCAATTTAAAAAAAACGTATGAGGGTGAATTCTTGTTTTCACCTTAAAGAGTTTTTCTAAATGCATAATATACCCTGTACTCCAGGGATTCTACTGCATTCAATTGTGCAGCACAAGTCTTTGATTAAAAGTCCCAAACTGCTAATGCAAAATCTTTGTCCTAACTAACACAAATTTACTTATTGTTGTCCTAATTTATGTACAAGCTCAGTGCCAGAACTTCTCCCTGTCCAATTTCTTTGCTTCGGCGCCTGCCAAAAGTTACTATTTTTGCAGCTAAATGCTAGGGAGCCCTTTTTGCCATTTTGTTGCACAGAAAACGGTAAACTGAGAGCAAACGTACAAGAAAGAAAAAACCGGAGCTGTTGACAAAGCTGTAAAAATACTCCTTTGCCCTCCCACAGCTGCAGTGAGATGGATATGTGGAGAGAGGAGACACTGGAAGAAGACAGAAGACCTGAAACATCCTCCTGAAATAGCCTGAAGCATCCAGGGAGAGAGGCCTGCCTCCGCCTGCTGTTAATTCCCCTCTGTCCTTGACTGCATGTGTGTGTATGTGTGTGAGTGTGAGTGTGTGTGTGAGCTTGAACAGAAATAGATGCATGTACATGTGTGTGCATTTCTTCCCTCCCGACCATTTCTTTCTCACTCATTTTCCTTCCATTTCCTCCTTCCTGATTTGACTTAAATAAAAGCCACCCAGTTAAATTGAAGTGTCAGGGGGGAAATGTGTTTAAGTGAAACAGGAATTTTTATGAGTAAACATCACTGTCCTGCACACTGACTGACTCATGTTTATTCATTTAAAGTGCATACCTATAAAGGCAACATTACATTTTGGTTGCTAGTGCTATTCATTAGCATTAGCTCGCTGTTAAAATGTCTGCAGATCTGAGATGGTGGGCATCGGTATTGGCAAAAATGTCTGGTTTGATTTGCATTCATCACGTACGTTTTAAAAAGGAGCCTCCGTTTGAGGAAATTTCTATGTGCATAAGAACTTGGGCGAACCGATGGAGCAGTGTGTGTAGGTGTGTATGTTCCTTAGCTCTCAGTTACACCCATCTGTTTTGGGGCAATTGTTTTAGACGCAGCAATATTTCTGGACGCCGTCATCACTCAAGCTACCCAAGGTCTTTGGCTTGAGAAGTTGCCATACATCAAGGTATAGCTGATCAATATTGATTGATTTGTGTTGCATCAGGGGAAAAAATAAATAAAAACTGCTGCTGGTCGCTGTCTCCCACGGTTTTCCGTTTATGTAATTAATGTGGAAGACAAGTGGCAGCTCAGCTATAACTTTTTAACCTTGTGGAAAGCCCTGATAAATCATAAACCGGAGACTTCAGGAAGAGTCGAACTGGCAGGTAAACCATCGCTGCTCCGACAAGCTAACATTTCTCACAACCTGCTGACGATGGTGTTTGTGTTTAAAGATGGCGTGATTTCCTGTAAAGGTAACAACATGTTTTAAAAGCAGATACCAGATGTGTGTCAGCATGGATCTGATATAAACATGTTCCAGGGTTTGTTTGGACAATACACAACTTCAACCTGGCAACTAAGGTAGCACACTGGCAACAATACTCTTATCATGATCAAGCAACCATTGTGGTGCATCCTCAACCATGTGCCAGTAAGAAGCTTACAACTGGCAAATTGTAAGCTGGCAAAATTACTATCAGTAAACAGATTCAATAATAACGCTAGCATATTAGCAAGAGTCCAACTTTGAGAACAAAACGACAAACTGGCAACAAAGTCGACAACACAACCACAAACAGGTAACCAAAGAAATCCAACCTTTTAGGCAACTGCAACCATGGCAACATGTCCGCAACAGTGTGGACAGTATGCAACTTCAAACTGGCAACCATGGTAACACACTGGCAACAACCCTGTTAGTAAGCAGTCATAACCAAGCAACCATGCTTAGAAACAGTAGTGTCAGTAAACAACAACAAACCAACAATAACGCTACAACAAAACAAACTGGCAACAAGGCGACAGTGTTCGTACAAAACCACATGCAGGTAACCATAGGAACCCACCAAAAACGGTTTTGCCAAAGAGCAACTTTGAACAAGCAACTATGACCACATAGTTGCTTGTTCTGCAACATGCCAGTAAAATGTTTAAACTTAGTTACCACTAGCAACAGTGGAGTCAGTAAATTTCCAAAACAAGTAACAATAGTAAGAACACCTGCAATTTGTTGACCTGATACCACACCGGCAACAGAGCGACTGAAAAGATGCCGCAGACAGGGAACCGTTGGTAACAAAAAGGCAAAAGTGTAGCCACTTAACCCCAAAGTAATGATAACGAGCAACAATGCTAGCACACGGGAAAAATGTTACACAACCTAACAGGTGACTATCGTAGCACACCAATAATAGCGCTTCCACGGTTGTTGAAAACTGGCAACAGTGTTAATACACACCAGCGCTTCCATTAAACAACCACCTGCTGATGACAGTGGTAAGTACAGTCAACAATTATGTTTTTAAGTAGAGTCTAAAATCTGACATAAACACCTGAATCGCTGAATCAGCATCCTCCTGCGCTCATTACATCTGTTCGTACTTCAATCTCATCTCTCATACAATCAAGCTGGATTCTTTTCTGCCTGAAGCTGTTTGCGAACTGCAGTTTTGAACCAATTTAAAATCTGCTTTGAATCACTTTCCCTTCGTTAGCATGTTTTTTAAAAATACTTTTTTCATTAAATTTTTAATTGCAGGCCCAGTGGTCCTGTGGTTGTTATTCCTCTTTGTTTTTGTTGAGAGCAAAATGAAGGCGTAGTTGTTTACCTCAATTAGGATATTGATGCTTCCCATAATTGCATCTGTTTTGCTTTCATGCATCAAAAGGTGGAAAAAGTAATCCTCTCCGTTTGTATGCCTGAACATTTTGGGCCAGAGCGATCAGACTGATTTTTCATTAGCAGAATAACTTGGCATTCTGAAGATTATGATTAAATAAACATATTGTAAATGTTTCATCAGCCCTAGCATGTCTTGCATTCCCTTTTGCAGTAAATATTGACTGTAGCAGTAAAGTATGCCTGGCCATAATTCTGCTAATATTCATCAATAATCATGATGAACGAGTGACAAACTACATCATTTCTGATTATTAATATTTAGAAATTTCTCTACTTGTCTGACAGAGGGGCTGGACGTACTTCCACTCTGGAGTTGCCCACGGTGAGAGGCGCCGGGCAGGAGTGGGCATACTTGTTGCCCCC
>CAEGAF010090748.1:0-11534 GCA_903067075.1 Micropoecilia bifurca | reverse complement strand
TAAAGGGCCAGTACCGCCTTCAGCAGCGCTATATTCATCAGATCAGGGCTCCGTCGCTTTAAGAAGCTCCTGCTCTCTCTGAAGCTCCGCCTCTCGCTTAAAGGGCCAGTACCGGCTTCAGCAGCGCTATATTCATCAGATCAGGGCTCCGTCGCTTTAAGAAGCTCCTGCTCTCTCTGAAGCTCCGCCTCTCGCTTAAAGGGCCGGTACCGGCTTCAAGCACCGCTATATTCACCAGATCAGGGCTCCGTCACTTTAAGAAGCTCTCTGAAGCTCCGCCTCCAGGAAGTCCTGGCTCCTCTTTAACCCTTTAATGTTTTACCAGCAGCTCAGCAGCTAATTGCTGCTGGCTAGTCTGAAGGAGCTGGGTGGAAAAACGCTGAGCAAGCGTTTAGGCAGCCCAATGGTTGCCAAGGAGATGAAAGGATTTCTACATAAAGCATGAAGGACCACACTGTAAAAATACCGTGTTCAATTAACACCCAGAAGTGTCAATATGTGTCCAAGTCAGCTGGTGTTAAAGTAACACTTTAAAAGTGTTAAAAGTTTGACTCCCATTCTTTTGTTACATTAACGTTGGTCTATAAACTGAAATTGGTTTAAGAAAAGCTAAACTTTCCATTTCTGTGTGTTTTGAATATTTTCCACTGGATTTGATTGATATTGAAACCTTGTGGGTCAATTATTTACTTTTTAAACTCCACATTGTGTTTAGTGATCAACTCTACACTGGTGTTACTTTAATATATTTTAACACCAACACCGTTATAATGTGACTCTGTAGTGTTGAATTAACACCAGCTGACTTGGACACATAGAGACACTACTGGGTGTTAATTCAACACTTTTACTGCGTAAAAGCAACAGTCCAGGAATGTTTTGAAGAGGGAAAAGCATGATGTGGTTCCGGCCCTTTAAGAAACGGTTTCTGGTTTCTGGTCATTTTCCTCCCTCTGGTCTCTCCTGACCTCCTGACCTCTTGTCCCCCCCCCCAGATCTTCCTCCATGGGAACAACCTGAACTCGCTCCACCAGCTCATCCAGCCCGACTGCCTGCCGTCGGAGTTCGGCGGGACGCTGCCGCCCTACGATGTGGGCCTGTGGCCCCGGACGCTGCTGGGGCCCGACTACGGCGACGAGACGGAGTACCTGCTGACCTACGACGCGCTGCACGTCAGGGGGGGAGCAGCGGGGGACGCCATGAGGAGGTGAGGAGCCTTAAAGGGACAGACACGCCTCAGGGTTACTAGTTAGTGTTACTAGTTAGTGTTACTAGTTAGTGTTACTAGTTAGTGTTACTAGTTAGTGTTACTAGGCCTTTATTTACAGTGACTCCATCGCTTCTCAGTGTAGAAGGAGTTGTAGTTTTACTCCGGCCACCAGAGGGCGCTGTAGTTATGGCAACCTAAAGAGGAAGTGATGTCACACATTCCCTGACATTCTATTGGTTGTTGTTGCTGGAACCAGGTCTGATGGTCAGGGTTAATGTCTCACCTCTCCCGTCTCTCCTGTCTCTCCTGTCTCTCCCGTCTCTCCCGTCTCTCCCGTCTCTCCTGTCTCTCCTGTCTCTCCTGTCCCGTCTCTCCCGTCTCTCCTGTCCCGTCTCTCCCGTCTCTCCCGTCTCTCTCCTGTCTCTCTCCCGTCTCTCCCGTCTCTCTCCTGTCTCTCCCGTCTCTCCTGTCTCAGGTCTCAGTCCACAGTGGAAGCTGCGGCCTTGCGGCAGATGGACAGAGAGACCAGCACGCCGCTGCTGGCCCTGGACTGACCTGGATCTGGTTTAAACCGGACCGTCTGGGTTTGGGTCGGTTCTCCGCCTGGACCGGTTCAGCACCAGAACCACCACCAACCCTCAGCCTCCACCAGCTGGTCTGATCTCCACCGTCTCCGTCTCACATCCGTCCTCCCAGCGGCGCCAAACCGACCCGTCCAACTCGTCCCAGATGATCCGGTTTCCTGCCAGCAGCATCAGTCCAGATTCCCGACCCAGCAGGTCCGACTGCAGCAGAACCAGAACCGCCACACAAAGACACGCAGCACCAAGATTCATCCACCAAACGAGAGGAACAAACCAGTCAGGATGAATAAGGCAGGATAATGGCGGCTCCGCCCACGCGGGAGCCTGGCCACGCCCACACGGACGATGCTCCGCCCACACGGGAGCCTGGCCACGCTTACACTAACGATGCTCCGCCCACATTGAATTAGGCCACGCCCACACTAACGATGCTCCGCCCACATTGAATTAGGCCACGCCCACACGAACGATGCTCCGCCCACAGTGAGTTAGGCCACGCCCACGTGCACATTATCAACATTTTTCTCCACCTGGAATCAAAGTTTAAGGAACAATAAATGTTTTTTAAAGCCGGTTTCAGAGAAAATGTTTGTGAAAATGCTGACATCAGCATCATCTGGACCGACAGCAGCAGCAGCATCAGGTTACATGTCTGAAAATGTTCTGGACAGGTTTTCATTCTGCCTTGTTTTCCTGGTTTCACATGTAGGAGCATCTTTATGTGCTCCTACATGTTCAGCGCCACCTACAGGCCTGGTGGGGTAAAGACGTTTTGCCGTCGTTTGTGTCTGGATGGAAGTGGTTTCCGAGGCAACGAGCTGATTAAAAGCCAACCTGTTCCTGTGTGGGCCGAGTGCTGAGCCCTGTGGCTCCCCGGACGGGAGGAACCGCCGAGGAACAACAAGCTGGAGCGAATACTGAGCCCTGTGGTTCACCAGACTGCAAACCACGTCTCCCAAAGCTTTCAAATGCTGTGACAAAGTGTTAAAGCATTTTATTTTTTCGCCCATATTTATTTTTTAAAGTGTAAATTCGTGTCTTGATCTCGTGAGAATCAGACATTTAAAGTTTAATCATGTTTGTTTAGTTCTCTGCTGCCACCAAGCGGCCACTGACTGAACAACAGGCTTCAACATGGCGCCTGTCGGCGAATCTTCACCGTTTTTACGTCTGTTGCAACGTCAAACATGCCGTCACCATGGAAACACCGACACTGTAAAAGAATGATGTGCATGAAACTTTGATTAACGTGTTTCACTCAGAAAACGACGGTTTTCACCTAAAGATTGTATGTTATCGTTGTTACTGAATAAATACGTCATTTTCACGCAGCAGACACGACGCCCACGGCCGAACGTGGAGGAGTGACGTCATCAGGAAGTGGGCGTGTCGGTCTTCCGGTTTGCGGCGTTAATAAATGAGCGTCAGGGCTTCACTCGACCTTCATGTAATGTATTCACTGTCAATGAATGTACAGAAGTAAAGATTTACACCCAGCTGATGGTTCTGAGGCTTTTATTCTGAAAAACAACCGGAACTTCCTGGGTTAGAGTGTTTCTGTGTCCTTAACCCTTTCAGAGAAGCAAAAAATGACCTGAAACAGACGAACAGACGCTAAACTGAGGAAGTTTTCCTGATCTTAGCTGTTTCAGTCAGATTTTCTAAAAAAGATCTGACAGAAACTTCCTCAAAAACTGATGAAAACTGGACTTGTGAGACGTGAGGTGAGACGGCGGTGAGGTGTGCGGCAGAAGAAGCTGGTTGGTCAGTGAGGATGAATCTCTGAGGTTTCAAAATAAAAGAGCCTGGAGGAGAATAAATAAAAATTAAGGCCTTTAAGGAAAATCTGAGATTATTTTTACTGCTCTTCCAGTGAAACTGAACAAACCAAAGACACCAGATGCTGAATTTTCCGTTTTTTTCATTTTTTATTATTTTATATAAATATTAATCATCTTTTTGAACATCTTGTATTACAAAGTAAATGTGCAAAAAAAAGAAAAAAGCTGATCAAGAGGAAACAGGCGGAGCTAAAGCTTTTCTGACAATTAAGACATGATGCAGGCTCTTATTGTGAAGGTCCAACATGATGCAGGCTCTTATTGTGAAGGTCCAACATGATGCAGGCTCTTATTGTGAAGGACCAACATGATGCAGGCTCTTATTGTGAAGATCCAACATGATGCAGGCTCTTATTGTGAAGGTCCAACATGATGCAGGCTCTTATTGTGAAGGTCCAACATGATGCAGGCTCTTATTGTGAAGGTCCAACATGATGTAGGCTTTTATTGTGAAGGTCCAGAGCTTCCTGCTTTTCTGACAACAATTAAAACATGATGCAGGCTCTTATTGTGAAGGTCTGGAGCTTCCTGCTTTTCTGACAACAATTAAAACATGATGCAGGCTCTTATTGTGAAGGTCCAGAGCTTCCTGTAGTGTTTCAGTAATTCACAGACAGATGGAGGGACTGAGTCGGTTCTGGAGGTGAATGTATCCAGAACCCGATCAGAACCAGGTCCAGTCAGTAGTTTAAACATTCCTCAGTCAGAACCGGGCCGTTGGGAACCGGGCCGTTGGGAACCGGGCCGTTCGGAACCGGGCCGTTCAGAACCGGGCCTAGATGGCGCTGAGCGTCTGGCGCTGGTACCGGCTCAGGTCCGGGTGCCACACGTCCACGATGAGGATGAGCCGGAAACCGTCGGCGTCCTGCCAGACCTCGTGCTCAAACGAGTCGTCGAAGATCAGAACCTTCCCCTCCTCCCACTCCCTGCAGACAGGAAGCGGACGTGATGTCACAGGAAGCGGACGTGACGTCACAGGAAGTAAACCCCGGCTCAGCGGCTCACCTGGTCCGGTTGGTGCAGCGGATCCTGCAGCCGGTTGCCGGGACGACGAGGCCCAGGTGGATCCGCAGCCGGCAGTTGGTGGGTCCAGTGTGAGGCCAGACGTGAGTCCCAGGCTGCATCACCGAGAACTTTATCTAGGCCACGAGACACAGGAGGACAGGGGGGACGAGACACAGGAGGACAGGGGGGACAAGACACAGAATCAAGGACAGGAAGACAGGGGGAACGAGACACAGGAGGACAAGGGGGACAAGACACAGAAACAAGGACAGGAAGGCAGGGGGGGACAAGACACAGGAGGGCAGGGGGGACAAGACACAGAATCAAGGACAGGAAGTCAGGGGGGACAAGACACAGGAAGTCAGGGGGGACAAGACATGGACCGGAGACACAGACAGGAGGGACAAGACACAGGAGGGCAGGGGAGACAAGACACAGAAACAAGGACAGGAAGGCAGGGGAGACAAGACAGAAACAGGAAGTCAGGCAAAAGTAAATAAAGTTGCTTTGGTTCTAATAATCCGAGTTAAAACTCAGACACCAAACAGGGTGATTGGTTGTAGGTCCAGAGGTTCCGGTCCGGTCCGGTTCTGGTTCCGGTCCGGTCGGTACCTGTCCTCTCTTGCAGCCCGTGGCTTCGGGGAACCGCTCCATCAGGGCGCAGGTCTTCGGGACGCCCTGGCAGGCGCTGGCCGCCCGTTTCCCTGGAGACACGGAGGGACACGGGTTATCGGGCGGGTTCTGGTTCCGGGTCGGTTCTGGTTGCGGTTCCGGGCCGGACCTTGCTGCCACAGCGTGTACTGGCCCCACTCCCCCGTCTCCCGCAGGTTCTCGTCCTCTGGGAGGAAGCGTCCCCGGCTGCGGTCCATCACGGCCAGCGCCTCGTCCCGGATTGTCCTCCAGTTCCGCTCCAGCATCTGGGCGGAGAGCGGGTCAGAACCGGGCCCGGCGGGTCAGAACCGGGCCCGGTCCGCGTCGTCACGGCGACCTACCCGGACCAGGTCGGCGTAGCCCGTCTCCTGCGGCGTCCACCAGGGCTGAGCCCTCAGTCCCTCCACGTTGTAGAGCGAGCGCTGCCACACCGAGGCGAAGTGGCCGCGCTGGTGGCCCCGCTGGTACCACTGGTAGGCCTGGGGGGAACCGGGTCAGAACCGGGTCGGTCAGAACCAACAGAACCGGGTCAATCAGAACCAACACATCCAGAACCGGGTCGATCAGAACCGTAGGAACCAATCCTGACTCCTGATTGGACCAGACCAGCCTGGTTGCTTTCAGCTCAACCAAACTTTAAACTTCTCGGTCGGTTCTGACCCAGTTCATGTGTTCATGTTACCCAATCCATGGATCAGAAAGCGTCACCTTGTGTTCCACTCACAGAACTGCATACGTCTAACTTTAAAAATAAAAAAACAACAAAATATTAAAATCCAGATATAAAATAATAAAGAATCTAAATAAAATCCAAATAGATTCCAGTGCAAACCAATAATCCCAGTAACATCCAATACATTCCAAATAGATTAGAAATAATATATTTTTGAGGATTTTGGATAATCTTTTTTCTTAAAACTCCTTTAAAAAACAATAAAAACTTTTCTAAAACACCTGAAATGTTATCAATAAACATAAATATTGACGAAAACTGGAGAAAATGATGAGTGGAAATGTGCAGAGCGTTATGGGGGAAACGCCGCCATCTGGTGGACGAACATGGGAATCACACTATCACAAATGTATTCTGAGGAACAAATGTGGCTTTTTAAGCTAATTTAATAACATTTATGTTAAATATGATATATTTAATAACTGGTATTTTAGTAAACATGAATACTGACGTTTATTTCAGTCAGAAGGAAAACGGGAGAAAATGAGCGTTATGGGGGAAACACCACCATCCGGTGGACAAACATGGAAACGACACCATCATATAAAGAAACATCAACAGAAATGTGGCTTTTTAAGCTAATTTAATAACATTTATGTTAAATATGAGCCTCATGCATGCAGAGTTTTATTATGAACTAATAACCGGCGTGTTTAATAACAGGCAGTGACTCACGCTGGCGTCTCCGACCCGCTGCAGCGCGTCTCCCAGGTGGAAGTAGAACCTGCCGTCGTCGGTTCCCGGCTCTCCGGACTCCAGGCCGTCCTGCAGGGGCGTGTCGGGGTCAGAGGTCAGTCAGAGGTCAGTCAGAGGGTCCGTGCTGACCCCTGACCCGTGACCCACCCTGAGGTACGGGATGCTCTCTGCGATCTTGTTCTCCGCCTTCAGGATGAAGCCGTAATGGACCTTGGCGAACCCGTTGCTAGGGGCGACGGCCAGCACCTGGAAGGCGGGGCGAGCGGCCGGCGGCCAATCAGCAGGGGGCGAGCGGCCGGCGGCCAATCAGCGGGAGGCTCCGGTCGCCGTGCCGACCGGCTGACTCACCTCCTCATACACCTTCTTGGCCGCCTGGTTGTCGCCTAGCAACAGGTGGGCGACGCCCAGGTCGTTCCTCAGGCCGACGTCGCCGGGGAAAACGGAGACGAGCCGCTGCAGCGTCGCCAGCGACCCCCGCATGCGACCTGGGGCACAACATGACCTCTGACCCCAGGGTCAGGCCTCCACAGGCAGCTACATGACCTCTGACCCCAGGGTCAGGCCTCCACAGGCAGACCATGACCTCTGACCCCAGGGTCAGGCCTCCACAGGCAGACCATGACCTCTGACCCCAGGGTCAGGCCTCCAGACCACGACAGATTTAAATTCATTTGGTCTCAATTCTACTTTCTGTTCCTGATTTTAACGTTTAAAATGAATCCAAATAAATTAGAAAAAGAAAATAAATGAACTAGAATCCAGAGAATCCTGATAAGATCCAACAGAACCTGAAGGACCTGTGGGTGTTCAGGCCGGTTCTGCTCCGACCCGGTTCTGCCCCGTTACCCAGGAACTGCTGCCTGTCTGCGCGCCGCCTCAGCGCCGCCCTCAGCAGGTCAGAGGTCACGCCGGGCAGCTCGGCTGCTTCTCCGTAGCTGCTGATGGCCGACAGCAGCAGCTCGTTGCTGCGCAGCTTCTCCGCCATGTCGTCCTGCACCTGGAGGCAGGAGAGTTACGGACCGGACCGGAACCAGAACCGGAACAGGAACGGACCGGAACCAGACCGGACCGGGACCGGAACCGGAACAGGACCGGAACCGGAACCGGAACCAGAACCGGACTGGAACCAGACCGGAACCGGAACCAGACCGGACCGGAACCGGAACCAGAACCGGACCGGACCGGAACCGGAACCAGACCGGAACTGGAACCGGACCGGAACCGGACCGGAACCGGAACCGGAACCGGACCGGAACCAGACCGGACCGGAACCGGAACCAGAACCGGACTGGACCGGACCGGAACCAGACCGGAACCAGACCAGACCGGAACCGGAACCAGAACCGGAACCAGACCGGACCGGAACCAGACCGGACCGGAACCAGAACCGGAACCGGTCCGGAACCGGAACCAGAACCAGACCGGAACCGGATACAGACCGGAACTGGAACCGGACCGGAACCGGACCGGAACCGGAACCAGAACCGGAACGGACTGGAACAGGACCGGAACCAGACCGGAACTGAAACCGGACCGGAACCGGACCGGAACCGGAACCAGGACCGGAACAGGACCGGAACCGGATACAGACCGGAACTGGAACCGGACCGGAACCGGACCGGAACAGGACCGGACCGGAACTGAAACCGGACCGGAACCAGACCGGAACCGGACTGGAACAGGACCGGAACCAGACCGGAACCGGACTGGAACAGGACCGGACCGGACCGGAACCGGACTGGAACAGGACCGGAACCAGACCGGAACCAGACCGGACCGGACTGGAACAGGACCGGATCGGACCGGACTGGAACCAGACCGGACTGGAACCAGACCGGATCGGACCAGAACCGGACCCGCAGCTTGTTCCGGACCGGAACCAGCGCCGGCCCTACCTGAGCCCTACCTGAGCCCTGCCGTAGCGCGCGCGGGGGCTCAGCGGCTGCTGCTGCACCAGGGAATCGAACGCCTTCAGCGCCGCGTCCAGCTTCCCCTGAGGAGGAGGATGGAGGTCAGAGGTCAGCGGAGCACAGGAACAGGAAGTGACCCGGTTCTGTACCTTCCTCCTCAGCCGCTCCGCCGCCTCGATCTCGGCCTTGATGCTCCGATCCAGCTGGTTCAGCAGCTTCAGCTTCTTCTTCTTGGCTGGAGGACCAGCAGAAACACAGGAGATGAAGTAAAACCACAGAAGAAGAGCCAACGTTTTCACCGCTACCTGGTTCCTTCTGCTGCTCCGCTGCTTCCTCCGCTGCTCCTGACCCGCAGAACCAAGCCACAGGTCAGAGGTCAAACCAAACGGACTCCATTCTAACAGCCGGTCAGGGTCGGCTCTGTGCAAAAGTCTTAAACCGGCAGCGGGTTCTCACCGTCCTGGGCCGACCCGGTCTGGGCTTCTGGTTCTGGTTCCTCTGGGTCTGTGAACCAGAAACCTGTCACTGACTGAACTGAACAACAAACCGGTGATTCTGTCATTAATGTCGTTTATTTCCCACCTGCGTCCAGCTGGGAGCTGGTCTGGTACCGACCCGATTCCCCTGCAGAACCGCAGCAGAACCCGTCGGTACAGCAGAAACTTTAATAACTTCATTAAATAAAACAGCTGAGTTTCTTAAATAATGTTTTTATTTAGTATAAATCAAATAAAACGGG
This sequence comes from Micropoecilia bifurca, assembly GCA_903067075.1. Lineage (NCBI taxonomy): Eukaryota > Metazoa > Chordata > Actinopteri > Cyprinodontiformes > Poeciliidae > Micropoecilia > Micropoecilia bifurca. The sequence goes on along the minus strand of CAEGAF010090748.1, from coordinate 2,165 downwards.
CTGTTAACCCCTTCAGTGCCGATTAGCTTCAGATTTATATTGGCCTCTAGGGGGCAGCAATCAGTCCGACTGCGACCAGAACCAGAACCGGGCCTCGGGTCGGGCTCACCTTGGGTCTCCTCCGGCTGGCTGTCCTCCACCAGAACTGGACCGGGAAACAGAGAAGGTGAGAGTCAGAGCCGCTGCGGGTCAGCAGCGGGTGGGGGAGGGGCTCACCTCCCGCGGTGTCGATGGCGCCGGACTCCTCCTCTGGAACAGACACAGACTGGTTAGAACCCGACCGGACCGGGCCTGGCTCCGGTTCTGGTACTGACCGTGGCTCCGCCCGGGTTCTGACGGGTCGTCTGCAGAACAAACAGCAGCTTCATGAGGATCCGCAGAGACAGGAAACAGGAAACAGGAAACAGGAAGCCGCAGACTCACCTGGAACAAAATGGCTGTCGTCCGGCGGCGGCAGAGGAACGGCAGCTGCAGAGGAAACAACAACGGTCAGACCGCTGACCGGACCCGGATCTCTGGCCCGGCCCGGTTCTGACCCGACCCGGATCTCTGGCCCGGTTCTGGAAGAGGTCCGGTACATGAACCGAGCCGGAAACGGACCGGCTGGATCAGAGACGGACCGGATCCCAGGCGGGAGGAGAGGAAAGTGCTAACGAACGGCTAACATGAAGCTAAGCAGTGCTAACGAACGGCTAACATGAAGCTAAGCAGTGCTAACGAACGGCTAACATGAAGCTAAGCAGTGCTAACGAATTAGCCAGTGATGCTAAAGGCTAAAGTGGAAAAAAGCTGCTGATCAGTAGAGGATCTGTCATGCAGAGATAGCCATGCTTTCACTAATGAGCTAATGCTTCGTTAGCACAGCGTTAGCTCATTACATGCTTCCACTAATGAGCTAATGCTCCGTTAGCACAGCGTTAGCTCATTACATGCTTCCACTAATGAGCTAATGCTCCGTTAGCACAGCGTTAGCTCATTACATGCTTCCACTAATGAGCTAATGCTCCGTTAGCACAGCATTAGCTCATTACATGCTTCCACTAATGAGCTAATGCTGTTAGCACAGCTAATGTTTTGTTTGCTACTACAGCTCTTTATTTTGAAGCCAATTGGTGACCTTAGCCTCCATCTAAATGACCTTTACTAAACTGTTAGCCTCCTAACAACACAGGGTGGGTCAGAACATGATTGAATTTAGAGCTTTGGCATTAGCTTCAGCTAAACACCATAGCATTGATTTCTGCTAATACAATGCAGATATAGGGCATTAGCATTAGCTTCAGCTACGTACCACTTATTGAGCGCTGTAGCATAGTCTTTACTAAATACCATGTGTGTATAGAGCTTTGCCATAGTGGAGCTAATGCAGATGCTGCTAACTGTTAGCGGAGCCCAGCACTACTGAAAGCCCCAGTATGATCCGGTAAATGTCAGCAGCAGAACCTGGTTCTGTTTAGCGTTCTGGACCGGGTCAGTCGTCCCTCACATGCAGCAGCCGCTCAGCGGAACCAACCTTGGATGTCAGACTCCAGGTCCTGAGATCCAGGGACTGGAGCGGAAACACGGCGGCACCGTCGTCATGCCGACAGGCAGCAGGTGAGTCACAAACACGAGTTACTCCTGATAAACAGTCCCTGCTGCTGCAGAGAGAGGACAGGTGTCCATACCTGACGTCTCCTCCGCTGCAGGACCGTCCTCCTCCGGTTCTGGAGCTCTCTGGGTCGGCGTTTCCACCTCAGGCTCTCTGGTCTTTTCTAACAACAAAAACACATCAGCAGCTTGTTTATTCTGCAGTCAGAGTCCCTTAAATCCTCTTTGGTTCCGATTCTGACGCTCAGGTTGAACTCTGACCAATCCAGAGCAGAGGTGTACCTAATAAAGTGGCCACTAACATCCAGGTAAACGATCCCATCAGAACCTCACCTGTTCTCTCCTCAGGTGACCCAATCCCCCACTTCAGCACCGGCGCTGCTCCCAGCCCTGTTGGCAACCCAAAGACAGGACCAACCAGAACCAACCAGGAAGCAGGTTCCCTTCAGAACCAACCAGAACCAACCAGAAAGCTGGTTCCCTTCAGAACCAACCAGGAAGCTGGTTCCCCTTCAGAACCAAGAAGCTGGTTCCCCTTCAGAACCAACCAGAACCAATCAGGAAGCTGGTTCCCC
>CAEGAF010090732.1:0-13717 GCA_903067075.1 Micropoecilia bifurca | reverse complement strand
GAAGAAAACTAAACAAAACAGGCATTGTGCAAATTGTACTGCTATCAATAATACTATCTTTAACAGACTGAAAACATGAGGCTCTGAAGAGGCTAAATTAATGCAAAGAGCCAAAATAAAACCTTTCAACATTGCCAAAAAGTTCAAGCTTAACATTCAAAGGCAAATACAGGATCCATTACAAAAACAATCCAGAGCTACTGAATGAAAATGTCCTGTTAGCATGGCGGCTAGCTGGTTACTGCTAGTTCTGATTAGCTGTTTCTGACTGAGTGGAGTAATTATGTAGAACAAGGAGGAGATCGATTATTTTTTTAGAGATTATCTGCCTCATGTTAGGACAGAGAAAGTTTTAATACGTATGCAAAATGTATTTTTAGTTAGATGCTGCAGCTTTAAGGTTCGGTGTGAGAGTCCAGGGTTTCCCCCAGAAAACCGGCTTAGCCTGGTGGTCTGAGCGTCGGGGTGGGGGTGTGGGGGTGCAGGGCTGGGGGGGGGATAGGCTGTCCTCTATTATCTTGTTTTTTTGCTGTTAAAATTAATCGCCACATATGACCTAAATGCAGGCATTTCCTGTTGAGGGTTTAGGAGGGAGATGTTTCTTTTATTTCATTAAAATGTTATTTTCATTTAAAACTTAGCTCTGGTTTTCTTGAAACTGATGGTTGGTTTTACTCACTGCCTGCGATATAGGCTGAACTTATTGTACTTACAAAATTTAATCAAGTGGACTCATGACAATGTATCTATTGCATATTACTTAGAGATATTACATGTCAACTATTTTTATTGACAGTTTTTTTAATGTGTGTCAAAAAACAAAAACAAACTCTGGTCCACCAAAAAGCTAGGTCTCAGCTAAGTTTAAGTGAACTTGGACGGTAGACTGCTCCAAAAACAGGAAGTGGACTAGCATTCTGGATAAATAAAACCAAATCAAACATGCCAGTCTAGCACCACCAGCATAAGAACTGACTTGTCGTTTGGCAAAAAACAAAAAAGAAATCATCCAACCACTAAAATCTGATGCCACTTCATTTTTGTTTACATTTCGTAAAGAAGTGAGTTGCGTTCAGTGTCGTCTTCATGCTGTTTACATCAGTGGTTCTTGTTGCAGCGCCCCTATAGGCGAGGGAGGAAAAAGGTTTTCAAAGGATTTTGTTCATTTGACAGAAGGCATTGTGAAAGTGAACCTCATCAGCTGAAAATGTAACAAATGTTGCAACTTTAGTCCCCAATTGAACTGTGTTTACCAGAATGATTTGTTGAAAACAAAACTTCAAATAGCCCTTTGGGTTTTTGTTCCAATCAAAAGCAGATGCTAATATCACCACTCAGTGCCTGTTAATTATTCCCATGTTGAATCCAGAAAGGCTGCAGCACTTTTTCACAGTGCTGGAGGACTTTGCCGTGATTTTGTAACAGAACGTTTATCAGCCTCTTCAACTGCAAATCTTTCTCAGTCAGCTCCATTGGAAAATTTTTTTCTTTGTGTCTATCGTTGTTGATGTTCTTTATGTAAGACTGTTGGGGGATCTTAGCAGGCACACAAAGAGTATGGTGTTTATTTATTCATGTCTCTGTAGAAGCCAAAAGGGTTCAGCTGTGTATAATGAAGTCCAGTAGTCATTTTAAAGTGGAACAAAACTTTTTCTGTTACTATCTTTCTATACTCCACACTTCTATGAAGAGTACATTCACCACATACATTTTTAATCAAACTGCACTGCCCTCCCTCTTCTAATCTTGAAAGCTGCTTGAATTTCATTTTATGCATTGTTCTAATAACACAAACTGTTTCCTTACATCCTATATTTTCCCTAAACCCTCTGTTTAAAAAAATAAATAAATAAATACATCAGTTGGGATTTCTCCATTTTCCTTATGACTGTAGAGATGCAGAGCAGCTAAAGAAGCCAAAATGCAACTAAGGAACAACTTGAAGCAGTCATAGAAGAGAAAAGGGAGATGAATTATGATGCATGTGCTTTCTAATTAGGTTAGTAAGAGTTTGCTTGTGTTGACTGAGAAAGTTCTTGCTTAGTTTTAATGGCGTCCACATGGCCACGAGCGCGGCTCCCGTCTCCAGACCTTGAGCAGAAGCGTATTTGCCCCTGAGCAACAGCCAAAGCCAGCCTCATCTTCCAAACAGAACGTCCAAAGTGCAGTGCAGCAGAACGTGCCACGGTTTATTCCTAAAGTAGCAATTTCCTCTGTTTTTTTTTTTTTTGCTGTAAATCCTTCTTATCTCCCTTAAGGCTACAAGTGTAAAGAAGCAGCACAGTGACCTCGGTATGCAACTCGTTAAACTGACAGCTCATCTTCCTGTTTCTCCTTTTTTTTCTTTTAATTCCTTCCGTCTTCTAGGTGCTGTAGCTGTGATTTTGCCACCACCAACATGAACAGCCTGAAGAGCCACATGAGGCGGCATCCTCAGGAGCACCAGGCTGTGCAGCTGCTGGAGCAGTACAGGTGAGAAGCAGAGGAGGAAACTACATCTGGCTTCAAAATGAACTTTATGAGACTGTGTGTCAGAACAGGAGGGAGGGGTCTCTACACCACCATGAGGGATTTATGCCATCAACCCATTGGTTTCTTTTAACTTGTAATGAGTGTTTATAAGCTCTTAATGTGTACCCTCAGATAGCGTCTGAAAATAAATAAACAGTATATGTTGACATAATAGATAATATGTCTGACAGAATATTCAATGTTCTGTCACCTTCCTAAAATAATTACCCAAATCACTTTTTTCCAAAAGTCTTTTTTGTTTTTGTTTTGTTTTGTCTAAATCGTCTTTTGGCAATGATAATTTTATTCATATAGCACAGTTTCAGCAACAAGGCATTTCAAAGTGCTTTACTTCATTTAGAAGAAAATTCAACAAAACAGCAAACCAAAGAAAAGAAAAAAGGAATTGATAAAACTACAAAACAGGGCACATTTTTATGGTCAAACCACTTTTGGCAAAATATCATGTAAGCCGTTATATTAGGAAAGTAAAGACTGAATGTTCACCGAACTCCCATCCAGTACCGCACAGCATTCTGGGGAATGTAGGCAGAGGAAGGACTTTAGCGACTTAATCTCTCATGACGCACTAAGCAAGGTGGGCGATATTGACTAAATCACTCCCTCCTTGGTTACCTAGCAACAACCTGTTCTTGCGCAGCAGCAGTTTCAGGTTTTGTCACTGTGTTTCCTTATTCTTAAGAAGTTTGAATCCCCGCTTAAGGACGTTTTTATTTTCCTTGTAGCGACAATTTTGGATAAAACAAAACAAATAAACAATTATCAATATCGACTGATATGAAACACTAATATTATGATACGTTTTTGAGCCATATCATTCTGCTCTAGCCTCATATAATAATAATAAAGTTTTGTCTTTTTTGCCTGAAGTCGTTTAGAAAGCCTTTTTAATGACGGCATGACTCCAGAGACGGGTTCAAAAATGAAGCAGCAGATCAATAAAGCCTTTGATGAGATTAAAGATCAGAGGTCAACTGATTTATAAATAATCTTGGATATGGTAAGACATTTTAGAAGCTAGTAGGAAAAACATAAATTGCAGCAAAAGACTTGAAAATTTGCAGCCAAGCCCTAAAATGTGCTCTGATCTTTAAAAGTAACACAAAAACAAAACTGTTTCCTGAAACCAGGCAGTCAACGGTCTATCACATGATTCCATAAAACATTGAAAATACAATTACTGCAACTTTGCCTTCCACCTCCTAATATTTAAAATCACTGCTCCTTAATTTGTTAAATCATTGTTATTGGTTAAAATGTAAATGCTCTGTTTGTGCTGCATTTTAATGACCAGGTGTGGGCTGTGCCTTCATTATTTCTTCGTCAAATAAGCAAGAAAAGTAGTTAAATGGAAAACTGCTGCTGCCGAGCCAACAACAAGCACTCAGAGCTCTTAATTCAAGTATAACAGCCCACAAATAAAGCAAATGAGGTTAGAGAGTAAACAAGAATATTATTGAAGGACAGTTCATTTAGGAGAAGCTTAATATTCTGTCTTCACTTCCACTGAAGACATTGGTTGACCGATGGACGATGAAGAAAAACTCCAAAAACGTCAAATTAAATTGAGTCCAGACTTCACTTTTAAAAAGCTAAACTTTTTTCATGCTTAATCAAGTTCAGTAGTGTCTGCTTACCCTTAAATTAATGCATCTTGAACGAATGCCTTAAAATGTCTTCAATTAAATATTTTTTAAAGTAAAATTAGAAATTTCTGTTTCTGCGATGCTTAATTGTAATTAAGTAGGATTCCCCAACCAGCCCCTGTTTTTATATAGTTTTCTGTCTTAAATTTCATTCAAGTTGGCATAGAAAACCTCAAAATGTCTCTAGGAGGCTAAGCTAGGTGGGCTGCATCAACTGATTAATTCACTCACTCTCTGGTTACCCAGCAACAAACTGTTGAGTAACTTGTGCAGCAGCAGTTTCATGTTTCACCACTGTGCCTTCTCTCTTCACAGTGGAGGATGGTTGTTTACAGCACAGGAAATTTCCAGTAATCTTCTTGGCACTGAACTAGAGCATTACATGTGTCACAGATAAATGTTAGCAATTAGGTAAAACTAAAAACCTCAATACAGAAGATGAGTTCAGGAAACAATCATTGCTCAACAGCTGAGAGCCCAGACCCTGTGGACGAATCAAAGGACAAGGGGCTGGTTTCTACCAGGCTAGGTTAGTGGATGCTGTTGTCCACTTTGCTCAGAGCCTGACCTGTAAAGTTTTGGCAGTGATTTTCTTATGGTAAATGTCTGTTTTATCCACACTAACATCTATGTCACAGAATCTCACAAGGAAACAAAGTAAGAAAATTCTAGAGTTTACGTCTCCAGGTTGTCTCATTAGTGACGATTAGTGACAGTAAATGGGAATCAACTTAAGGCAACATGTGGACACGTTCCACTAATAGGAAGAGCTGTTGTGCCAACTGGAATCAGATGAATGTGTGTTTGGTTCTGCTGCTGTAGCAGCACCAGCTGTGGCTGCGGCCCAGGTTGTTAGGTTCTCCATCTGGACGTTGTTAACGCAACGTCTCTCCAACAGCTCCGGGGAATTTCTCTAAACTTACTCTGTGTAATTACTCAGTGGAAGAACAGCTTTCTGTGGTCAAACAGCAGTTTACTGTGACATCTTGTTCCCTTGTTTGACACGTTTGTGTAATACTGGGATGGTTGATGATATATTAAGCTTCAATTTGCACCAAATTTCACATTATAATCAGATGACCCCTCAGTGAACTCTATTGGCATCATCAGCCAACCTGGAAAGAATCACAGAATTGAGATGGAGAAGTGTCAGACTTTCCCTGGCTAATGATGATTCCTTGTTTTCTGCTAATGTTGGTTTTGGGTAATTCAAGTTGACACCATAATGATTTTACACCTTAACCTGTATTAATTCAATAAAAATAACTAACCATAAAAGAAAGATACGGTGCAGGTGTCCTATAAGAGGTAGCAACTTTAAATTCAATAAAAAATTAATTAAGTTTGAGATGAATTAATCACTAAGTCCCAAAACTGCCAGGTAGTTTTGGATTTTTAATTAGAGCTCAGCTTTATTTTGTCATCACTTTTTCTAATTCAGTTGGTTTTAATTATTTTATAGAGTATGTTATGTAGTTTTTATTAGTTAAAGAAAGCAAAAAAATATATAATTTGATTAACGTGAACTAATACAAGAATAATACTAATACAATCTGTGGGGGGGGGACTTTTCAAGGTTTCTAAAGATGTTTCTGCTCTCATCTAAAATGCCTGAAGAGAAACTGAAAATAAGTTTTTGATCAGATGGAATAGAACAGAAATTGCTGTTCAACCGCCTCCTGTCTGATAGCTCAGTGTTGCCTCCACTGCAGAGCATTCGGAATCAGAGCAGCCTTAAGGCAACCAGCTACAGCAGTTGACACACACTCTGTTTTTAGGTTTCCAAAGACTTTTTTTGCAGTTTGTTTCTTCTGTCTTTTTGAGGTGTGCATGTTTTTTTTTTTTTGTTTTTTCAGAATTAGAATGAGTTTAGAAGCAGGTATTAGAGAGCGGTAAGCAGAGAGATTCTAAAGATTACAGTAAATGAATAACTTCTGTGGTCATCTCTATTATTTCATGTTTTTCTGTATGAGAAGTGAAGATGAGGACAACATTTTTATGTTACGGTGACAGGCAGCACTGTCGGGGCATTTAAACTAGTAATAATTTGTGTACTAACTCACCCTAGAAAGATTTATTTATGAAGATAAATGCTAACACATTTTTCATTGTCTGTCACTGCAATGGAATAATCAACTAATGTTCTTTTCAATGTTTACAATTGTTCCAAAATGAGTAGAACTTAAAATAAACACAAATAATAAAACTAAATAAAATGTTAAATCCAGCATTTGTATCGGATATCGATACAAATGGTGAGTTTGCTGAGTCAGCTGGTTAAGGGAGGCAGGGCTTGACTTTCTTCGTTCTTAACATTTGGAGCTCTGAACCTTTAAATAGTGCTTAACAGAATTACCTGTAATTCTATCAAATTTGACAAATGACTTCAGCAGTTTGCTGTAAATCCCCTGTGGCTCTTTGTCTCCAGAGCTCGCCGTCTCCATTCTGGTTGAGTCGGGATGATTCCTCCTGATAGAAAGGAGGAGGAGGATTAGCAGAACCTCAGCTCGCGTATTAAATCATCTTCCACTTGATCCGCTTTGCTCTGTCGTTCATCTTCTCCGTCACACTTCCTTTCCTCCGTACCAGGTGCTCCTTGTGCGGCTACGTGTGCAGCCATCCGCCGTCGCTCAAATCCCACATGTGGAAGCACGCCGGGGACCAGAACTACAACTATGAGCAGGTCAACAAGGCCATCAACGAGGCCATCTCCCAGAGCAGCCGGTAAACACTGTTCACTGTTCAGGCTGGAAAAGGTCTGCAGACCTTTTCAAAATTATTTTGTTTTTTATGTGGGAAGCCTGAACTTTTTTGCAGAAACCCTGTAGTGTGTTTTATTGAAATTTCATGTGATGGATCAATGCAAGAGGCGATGTACACCCAGGACAGACAGCCTGTTGGACAGGTAGCAGAGACCAGTTACAGGCTGTCCATGCATCTTAAATTCATGTATTTAAAATGAAGGCCTTAAATTCTTTTTAAGAAGAGAGAGAGTTGGCCTTTAATTTGTTAATCACATTTTTATTTAATCTTGAATATTCTACGTATTTGTTTTTCTCGATGGACTTTTCTGTCAGGCAAAAGGTTGAGTTGCACGCAGACATCTTCATTGCATTCTGACTCATTGCTGATGAGGCTACAGCAACTCACTGCTAACATACCCTTGCTAGCTAACATTTTTGCGCTTATTAAGGGTAAGTGTAAATTTATTGGCAGTTGACTGGAGAAAGTTGACAAAGTTATTTTATGTGAATCAATTCATAAAGGCCTTAGATTTTTGTGAAATCTTGCCACATGTTGTGGATTCCTCCCTGAAGCTGACTTGTGTTCCCTTCAGAGTGTCTCAGAGGCGGCCTGCTGGCCCGGAGTCTGGGGCCCAGTGTCCAGCGGTGACCCTGCCTTTAAAGGAGACGGCCAGCAGCCAGGTGGACCCTCACCCAACACACACATCAGTAACAAAAGCCTCTCTGCCTCCTGACAGCCCGGCCGGACCACCCACACCCCCTCCAGACTCCACCCAGGGTCCTGCCCAGGGGACGCGCACGGGGCCCGCCTCAACAGGGCCCCCGATGGAGTACTGCATGCTGCTGTTCTGCTGCTGCATCTGTGGCTTCGAGTCCACCAGCAAAGAGCGTCTGATGGAGCACATGAAGGAGCACGAGGGCGACTTAATCAGCATCATCCTCAACAAGGAGCAGCAGGAGGCGGAGGCCCAGGCCGGCCTCCAGACAGCAGAGTGACATGCATCCGTATGTGTTGAGGTCAGAGGTCACTACGATGTCTGCTGTGTTCATTGAACCTTTTATAGGCTTCAGGAAGAGGAATGTGATTTTAATCCGTTAGTATTCATGTCAAATCATTTCACCTTACAAAGCTTCAGCCCAAGTTCCAACAGTAATAAGCTCAACCTTCAATAAATCACAAAACATTGAACTACTTCCTTCCCTAATTTGATCACTTTTCTATGACGGCAGCTCTTTCATTGCTACTGTAGTATTTACCATGTTTGGTGCAACATGGCTGAGGTTCTCATCCTGTAAAGAGTTAGCAGCACAGCTTCGTCAGAGCCTAAAGGCTCACATCACTGCTCCAACAGAAGGAATATTTATCCGTTTGTTTTTCCGTTAGCTGCCAGTTTGAAGAGTGGTGTTAGTTTCTTTAAGTTTGTTGTATGGTTTGTAAAGTAGAGAAGGAAGTGGAAGTAATATACATTGACTGAGGGGTTGTTGTAAATGCCTGTAGACAAAAGGAATGACAAAAAGGGAAGTCTGTCAGTATGTTAGTTATTTGAATCCGTCAGTGCCAAGGTTAGGATGCAGGATACGTTTCCTTAAAGGAGTCACGGTTATCTCTCATGTTTGTGGTGCTATGTTCATTTGAAAGCAAAAATTTGTATGTATTTTTATATCTCCTGCTGTTTATGTTGTTTGTGTGAGTGTGTGCATTTAGTAAAATTTTTATTATATTTTAACGTTCTCAAAAGTACAAATCATCTTCTGACCAGAGTGTTTCTAAACACAGTGGGCCCCCGCCACTCATGGTTCAGTACTTACAAATTATCCTGTAGACATGATTTCAAATTATTTGAAGAAAATCCACCCATTTATTAATAGGTTTTGTAAATACTCTACAAGAAAATTTCACTTGGAAAGTGAAACTACTTAAAAGCAATGCTACTGGAGACACCATTGGCTGGACTTAGCAAAGCAGCCAATCCAGCAGCGCCATTCATTTTCAAGATAGATGAGGAAGACTCGCCTATCTTGAAAACGAGATAGATGAGTCTCGTTTGGCGAGACTCTTCTCGCTCCTTTGGCGATGGCATTAACACACTTTCCACTGTGTGTAATGTTTCAGCTGTTATTATAGCATTTGTAAGCATTTTTAGATGGGGTGTCAAGTTTTCACCGATCACTGTGATTGCCTACACACTGGAACATTTTGTTTCATGTCGTGGTTGAGACAATGCAGTGAAACGTTTTTGAGTAGAAGCAGCTGCATTGTCCACCTTATTCCTGTAACCATGATGCTTTTCATGAACTGTTTAACACACACACAGGTCAGGAGAACATGGAATCAGGAATACTACTGCTGAAAATTGCAGTGACAACGTAGACGATGGGCGCAATGTCTTCTAAACCTTTTCCTTCTATACCATGTCACCACAACCATACTGTTCTAGAAGTTTTTAATCTATCCAGTTGGCCAGATTTTGGTATTTGGCCAACTGGATGATCATGATCCACATGATCAATTTGTGGATCATGGTACTTACAAGATCACATTCCACCAAATATTCTATCCAAGCAGTACAGGAATAAGGTGGATAAGAAGTTTGGATTAAAACAGTTTGGTTATTGTAGGTTGGCTCACAACAAAGCTACACTGAAAAAGATTGCATAAATATTTGATAAATATATTGCCTCAAAGAGTGAGTGAAGAGATTAGCTGAAAGCGGTCGTACATTTACTAAAATATGTTGGTTGCACTTAGTGTTATTAATCCCAGCATAAATTCTCATGAAACATATTACATATTTATGTATGAACTCATTCTCTACAAGAAAATCTACTAGCATGCTAAGGCATGCTAGTAGATTTTTAGCTCGTGTTTTAGTTCAATCCAACCAGGTGATTACTGTTTAATTTAGTCGTTTTTAATAATGTGGGATTTCAGCCTCTTGTAAAAACTTGTAAAATATAGAAATTTGGAAATTTAAGAAAACTCAAAGATTGAATTTACAGAAAATTGGGAAATAAATGCCTTGAGCTCCAAGTTAGCATGGGTTAGCCAGTTTCAAGTTGCCAAAGAAAACTTTCCAACACCTTTAAACTGGCAAAACAATGAAATTCTGCATGCAAGTCTACTAGTGGGTTTGAATTTTGCTTTTGTTTTGTAGGTGAAGATTATCTGAAATGTAATGTTACACCAGAGTTAATTAAACGTATTCAAAGCTGTTGTACACGATCTTTCAACATACCAGAACAATAATTACCTCTGTTGGTTAAATGCCCACAAGTTTAAAATTTTATATTTTAATTAGAGGGCAGTTTTTTCTTATGCTGCTTCCTGAAGGGCTAAATTTCTGGTAACTTTGCACAATTAGTAACTAAGCTGTGGTGTGTTGTCACAGAACACACAACATATAATTTAGAATCCACTTGTTTTGAAACATTTCCCCTCCTTTGAAATGAGGTGAAGATGGCTTTGAGGAACCGTTAGCTGTAGCTAAAAACACAAACAGGAACATCTTGAATACCAGAGAAACTACATCTTGATCACTTTAAAGTAACACGTGTTTTTAACTAGATGCAAGAATCGGCAGGCAAAATAGATAATCAAGTCTAGTTCCTGTTACAGATAACATGACCAATAAACTAGATAACATGAGCAGAATATTACTTAAAACAGTGTTCAAATCTGGAATTATTTTTACATTTTGTCCGACTGCTACAAGATAAAATCTACTCCAGGTTTTATAGCCTCTGTGTGATTGACTCGCAATAATCAGTACTGATTGAACATACTGAGGTTTTCTACAGCCAGTCTTCACCATACACAACCATACCGAAAACTGTGACTCTGAATTATTCCACTGTAATGCATACAAATATTCACTTCAGTCTTTTTCTTTTTTTAAAAAAAAGAATCTAGCGTGGAATGTTAAAAGTAGCTTTACTGGCTTTCGTGTGCCAAAGTTTGAGGATGTAACATGAGAGCTGAAGAAAACCAGTCGAATGTGTAACCTCTAAATTGTCCTGAATTGTTCCAATAAAACTTTCTCCATTTTACTGAATATCAGCAGAGAACTTTAGCACTTGTTGTATCTGTTGCTTTTTGTCTTTTTCTCAGTTACACCCGATTTATTTTTAGTCTTTTAGATGACGAGAAGCTCTGAGGCATGAACCAGGCATGCGTATGAAGGCTCACACCTCAGCTTTTTATTCATGTTTGAAACATGTCTCAAAAATAAAATATTTCAGGAGGAACAGAATATTGAACTCATTTCTGCGATGATTCTTTATCTACTAAGAACTGACACAACCTTTAAGCAAAGTTTTTGAGACTTGTGTGTTATATTTCTAATTATTATGAAAGATATATTTATATATAATATGTGGTATATTTTATGTGTGTTGAGCACATGGAAATTCTCTCCATTTTTCTCGCTGTAAGTTTTGCTAAACACCACAACTACATGGCCTTTATTGTGTGCCATATTTCTGTTAAAAAGCAATGATCTCTTGTCTGTATTTTTTTGTGTGTGTGTGCCTTTTAGTGTTTTTGTGTCTGAAAGCGTTTGTAGAATATTAAATATCAGTGATCCTCTGAAACCTTTATGTTTTCATCATTCAGGTCAAATAATCCAACACACCAAGTACATTAGGAAGCCCTGATGTATCACTAGCCAGAGCTCAAATGCTTTTACCTTAACAACCTCAAAAACTGACATTTCTATAAAATATGAAATATATTTAAAAGTTCATTATGCTATAAAAGGTTTTCAAATAGATTTTTTTTGCTAACTTTTGATCTATTTAGAATAAATCTTGGTTTGAAGTCCAGCATAGCAAGACGAGCTATGTCTATTTGAACCAAAGGACACAACGTCTACTCTGTATTTTTATGCTCTTATCAAATTTTGTAACAGATTCAACATGAAAATGTCTCGGACTGTAATGTGACACTTGCTTTGTTTGTATTTATTTTTAAACATCCTACAAAGTATTTCATCACTTTGTCATTGTATCTTTTGCTAATAAAGAGAATCTGAAATGACTTTGATCAAAATGTTTCAATATAAACAGGCTGAGGAATCTGAATGCAAGAATACCCTGAACAAGTAAACACAGAGTCACATGACCAACAACCGGATGTTGACCACTGGAGCAAACCAAGAAGAAGAAAATGACAGGAAGTAGTTGGAGGGCCATCATTTTAAACGATTTGTCACTGGAACAAACCTTTTCATGTGTGATTGAATTTTTTTCATTGAATGGAATCCCTACAATTACAAAATTGTGTATTTTCGACACCATCAGAATATTGACAAACTTTTGCGCACATTTGTAATGGAAATGCAGCTGCTGTCATTTAATGGTCTGTCCATCTTCCAGTGTTCATTGGCTTTTTCTAGCCAATGAAGTCCTAGTATTTGAACAGCAGTATTTGAACTGTTGTCGAACTAACTCATCATCAAAACGTCCACATAACGTCATATTTTTACAATTAAAATGTTGATGTTTAGATCAGTTACTCAGTACTTGAGTACACTTTTTAACAAATACATTTACTTCAGTGAGAACATATTAAAGTGTTTCTACTTTAACCTGAGCACAGTTTGATGCTGCTCTGCCCCCCTCGGGGTGTTGGAGCTGTGATGTGCTTTGGGCCCGTCTGAACCACAGCTTTTATCGAGACGGGTGGGACAGTCTTGCTATTTGTTTCCAGGGAAGACGAGGGTAGGCTTTGTCTTTCTGACAACTCCTTTACATCTTGATTGAACGTTTCTCATTACACTGTGCTGCCAGGCTGTTTTCAAGGTGAACATTTCATTTTGTCTTGTGGACAGGCAATGAAACAAATGAAAATGCAGTCTAGGTTCTTTTATAATCTCTACAAAAAAACTGGTTGAAGATCAATTGAGTTTTATATTTTCTGTTTTTGAAGAAATAAATGAAATCTAATCTCCCTCAATTCAGCCTTTCCATTACTTCACATGCACAATATTTCCTTGTGAAAGAAAGAAAATGTCTGCCTCTGCATTCTAATCATGTTTTCCCCAAATCCTGAACAAAATAAAACCTTCAGGTCTATTGATTTCTTTAGAGGATCACATTTTCTACCTAAACTGGTTAATATCAATATGAAAGTGAAGATCAAGGTGAAAAAAGGGTGAGAGAGGCAAAGAAAAGCAGGGGGTAGTAAGAGCTATTCCTATTGAGATTAATTGCTAATTCTGGGATTTCTTGCTTCAGAAACCTTGCTTCATGTTGCAGTTAGTAAAGAGGAAAGAGGATTTTCAACACCATGCTGTCTAAAGAGTTCAACTGGGAGAAGTGAGAGAAAGACTAGGCTTATCTCAAAAGGCCAGGATCCAGTTGATTAATCATCAGGATAGGGATAATGGGACAGAAAAGAGAAAAAGGATACATTTGGACACATTTGGGTGCAAACTGAAATGATTTAAAGAGGCAGTATTATGTGTCTTCCAGACACATAATACTGATTGTAGAATTTTTATAACACAATCAAGTAACTGTTAACTTCAGTTATGAGAATGCTAAATGACCAACACATTCTCACTCCCAACTCGTCACATATTGACGCTTGGGCAGGTTCCCTCCGCGTCACATATTGACGCCGAGGGAAACCCCTTGGCGTCAAAATGTGACGCGAAGGGGCGAATAATATGGCGTCAATTCGATTTTTTTAAAAACCTTTATTTACAATTTATGTGCTGTTTGAACAGGATATTAAGAATATTTACTACAAATACACGTCAGACGTATCGGTCAAAGGATTTTAATTCGGTATTT
>CAEGAF010090703.1:0-42332 GCA_903067075.1 Micropoecilia bifurca | reverse complement strand
ACACACACACACACACACACACACACACACACACACACACACACACACACACACACACACACACACACACACACACAGTCTTTGTGTTTGGGGAATCATTAGCGAAACATCAGCCGCCAACTGTTTCAGAGCTTTACAAGCCCTGTGTTCAAGTAAACCCGTACACGCAGTAAAGACCGAATGTTTTTATGACTTCGCATATAAGAGGATTAATAACACTCTCTGGAGTGTCACATATATAAAAGCCTTTCTGTCAGATAAGCAGCTGAGGCATTCAGAAATGCTCCTGTAAAACACCTAGACCTCCTTTTAGCTACTCGCTATTTAATCAGTTCTCTCATCTGACGGCTAGATCTCTTTATATTGTAATCTACTTCACAGAAGGACAAAATGCTTGTTTTTGTATATGGAAGCACACTATAAACAGCATTGATGTCACACTCATGATGTCGTAACATGCCAGGTTTTTGTGGTGTTAAAAAATGAGAGCAAGATAAAGGATTTCAGATCATTCTCCACCTGTGATGTCACATTTATCATAAAAAAATCAATAATATATCTATGTTCAGTTGTAAAAACGTGCTTGCATAAATGTGTTTTCCTGGCATTTTATAGCATAATCAAGTAACTATGTTAACTTCAGTTGTTATAGAAATGCCATAAGGCTTAAAAGAAACATGACTTTGTGATTTAACACCTTTAAATCGGGTCTCTGTCTCTTTAAAAACTCCTGTTCTTTCTGAAACAGGAAGTCATCACACCATCGCTCCTATAGTAGCTCTTTAAAGTTTTTACCAGTGTGGTTAAAGCTGAGCTCCTACAATGAGCTCAGCAGATGCACCTCCAACAGGTGTTTGCTATTTACTGCTGGCTAGTCTGAAGGAGCTGGATTAGGGAAGCTCTGAAGCTTGGAAGCTGCAGCTCTGAGGAGGAGATGCGCCTCAAAGGCGGAGCAAAGTCCACCCTGGCGTTTTGCACAGCTGAGTGGTTGCCATGGAGATTGAAGGATTTCTCAAAAATGCATGAAAGAATCAATTAACACTCCAGGTACGTTTTCGATAAGGGAATGACATTATAACATGATGTAAAGCTAAAAAAAAAAGTTGCTTTTATATAATACTGTCCCTTTAAAACATTGCCTTTAGCATTCTGTCTTCCTCTACACACCTGAAGTTTATGTTGTAGACAGTCTGATTTACTTCAAATAAAGCTAGCAAGATTTTAATTTGTTCACTTTCATCTTTTGGCTAAAACTATAGTTTACAAAGATGTTACAATGGAAACACAAAGCATTTTTGGCATATATTTGTAGTGCAAATATTTCAGTACACCAAGACAAAAATGACTTACAAGTAACTTTTGAGCAGGGAAAAGGAGCTTGTTTAAAGTCAATAATTCTAGTTCTTCCAGGAGATTATTTCACTCAAGTTTTCAGGGTTTTTTTGCAACCAAAACGTCTCAGTCTCTGTATAACAACTTCTTTGTGTCTTTCCTCATTGTGCAATTTGTAAGCCTTCGTAAAACCGATAGTCCACCTTTCTAAGGCACCAAAGTCTGTTGGAAATTTCAGATGAAAGCAAATTCACGGTTTGAAGAGCAGCTCTGAGTCATGTGGAGGCGCGGTGATCATTACAGTAACACCACAAGGACATGCCGGCTTTTGTGTTGGGAATTTGAATGGTTTTTTTTCTTCTTCTTTTCCTTTCTCCGAGTTCTTTACTGAACTCGTTGTTTGAAGCAGCGCTAGTCTTTCTGCGCACGCCCACAGGGGACTTTGGGGCTTTAAAGTTGAAGTTCCTCGGCGGAGTTCACTCAAGTATGTAAAAAAAAAAAGAAGAATAGACAGAAAACTCTGAAGTCTTTGTCTAGAGTCAGATGCAGCAGGAGCAGCTACAGACCGGGCACATTTATTTGCATTTTTTTTAGCTTGAACATATTGAGATGTTTATATTAGACATTCAAATTATTGATTTCTAGAAAAGATGCAGTGAATCCTAAGATTTACAAAAGATTTTTCTTCAGTCAATGACATCGCTACCAGATGGTGCATCAGTGCATTACTCACAGTTGGTTAAGCTTCTGCGCCGACAGTCACGCTGTTTTTAAATGACTACAGACGAATCAAACGCACATTCACTCAAAACAAAGAACAGAAAATCAAGTTTCCTGCACTTCAGGTAGAGCGGTCACATCACACAAGTCCTTTAATAAATGAAGTCATCATTTAAACTAAGGCTCTATTTTGTATTTACACAGATTATCGCTCTTTGGTACTGAAATGTCTGCAGAAGGTTTCCAAACGTTTTGCCTCATAGGCCAATACTGCAAAGCGGAAATTATTTTTGCCCCACAACCCTTGATTTTCAAATAAAAACAAATAATTTCATTGAGTTTATTTTCAGTTGTAGTTTTTTTAACATGTTAAACAGTAAACTATCCATCCATCCATTCATTTTCTTGCACCCTTGTCCCTTAGTGGGGTCGGGAGTTGCTGGTGCCTATTTCCAGCTGACGTGGATATTTTAATGAATGAAGAAGGCCAATTTAAGCAGAAAATGACCACCTTTTCCAAGAAACCCACCAAACATGACACTGCTGGGCACCCGGCGTATCGATCTACATGTCGATAATATCGACACCGATGTGAGTATTGGATCAGTACTAGCATAACATTGACACTTAGTTTCTCTTCTATGTGTCCAGCAAATTACTCAGATTTTCTCACATTGTTCAATTAAAATGTCAAATTTTAAAACGTCAAGAGCTTCTGTTTTCAAATTGAGGGCATAACTTTGCAATGTTTGCACTCACGTTTACTTTCTGATATTAGCCATAAGCAAAGTTTTATTATTTTCTATTCAAGCAGCTGCAAATAAATAAATACAAATCCTGTGTTGGAACTCGAAAAGAAATATGCCTCAAACTTGAAATATAAATATGGCTGACCTAATAAACAACCGTATGGAAGGACGTTTCTAATGTCGTTATTTCTATTCTGCTACATTTCCTATTGTAGTTAGTTAATAAAAAACACAACTCAAATGTTTGTCTTGTATTTGATCATAATTATGATCAAGCAACTGAAATCGAATTACGAATTATTCGATTCTAATTTGTTTTGTTATCAGTATGAGCAGATCTAACTTTGAATTTACTTTACAAAAACCACTGATTTCCCTACATGGCTTGTGGAAAGCTGAAAATTAAACTAATTGTTGCTTTCTTTCAACAGCTTCTTCACTAAAGGTCAGATTTACTGGTCACCTGACTAATAGTTGCCATTTTGACAGATACCAAATATGATCAAGTAATTTTAAAAACCATCAAACAAAAACAATTCTCCTGTCTCACGGTGAGGCATCACTTTACATCGTCTATCCACTGAAAACTTCCCAAAATACACTGAGATGTGAAAAAGTTCTTGAGGTGTCAACTCTGTGAGAGCACTGACTATCGAACCCAAGAATAACAAATCCAAAGTCGAACAAAAGCGTAATGACAGGATTCACCTCTAATACCAAACTTTATCCACAAACAGATGCAGATTACCCTCCAGAAAAAGACAGAAGAAGTTGTCAAAATGCAAGGAGCTTAACTCAAAGGGAAAGTCATCCCTAAAGAACTGGGGGGAAAAAGAACCTTCTGATGCATACTTAATGTGGATCCAGCAGCAGCTTTTGGTGCTTTCTGTTCAGCTATCGGCGACGTCGGGATGCTCATTAGGATGCGTGTGCAGAGAGCCGAGAGACGCTTCGCTTCTTAGGTGTCCTGGGTTGGATTAATGCTGAACCGAGCGACGCGTCTCCTGCAACCTGCCTCACGTTGCTCGCACACGGTTGTGTTTCGGTTGGCACACAGGACCCTGACGGAGCCGTAGTGACATGTATTTATATTAATATACAATTGTTCTTAGGGTCTGTCGGTTCCTAATCCCCTTAACCACAAAGGAAGGCTTTCCAGACAGGAAGTGACAGCAAACTAATCCACATGGTTTTGACACAGAGTGGCTTTAAGGGTGAGGTGCAATTAGACTGGCATGGCATTCTCAAAGGACCTGATCAGTTTATATCTGGAAGTGCTACAAGTTGCCCGCATGTTCAGCTAAAAAGCCCAGACATAGCTGCATCAATCAATTTAAAATCTAATTAAAATCGCCACAAAGAAAAACCCCTACGGGAATAGAAAACGGATATTTGGGAAACAATTAATCAGTGGTTAGCGTCGTTAAATTAAAGTCAAAGTCTTAATCAGTCGCTTAATCCTGCTAAACAACTTCCTCCCCAAGTGACCAGGCTGCTGGTCTCCTCTCGTCAGACGGATGAAGAATTTAAATCTACCGACTTCTCCCGTTAAATCCGTTAACCTGGTGAGAGCGGCGCAGAGGCCGACTCGCCGCTGACACCGGCGTCTTCCGGCAGGCAGCGGTAAACATGACCTCTCCATCTGCTGGTGGATTAATGAAGCCGAAACAGTCGGACACTCTGAGTAAAGCGGGACTCCGAGGAGCTGAATTAAGGCTGACCCCGGAGTCTGACCCAAAACCGGAGACACTTACAGGGCCCAGTGCTTTCATACTTATTCCAAGTCAGTTTGGTTTATATGTGTCATTTCTTACAAGTTATTTTGGGATGGAATAGTGAAAAAGTAGAAAAGTTCAATATCAATAGACTTGGTGTATTTTCACACCTGATGGTCTGGTAGACCTGGATCGACTGGGGACCAAAATTGCAACTGTCAAATGACCCAAAGTCTAAAAAGAACCGGTTCAGCCTCAGCATACGTTGTTGAATGAAGTCATAAGATGTGAGTACGCTCATCTCTGTACCAATGCCAGGACATGACAGCGGTTTGTTCAGGCTGCAGGTACTGAGTCAGTCAGATAGCAGGAAGGTAACCAGGTGACTTCCATTTGTCATGGGGAAACTCTTGGGATTCAGAAATGCTGACAGCCTTTTGGGAATTTTTGAGATAAGGCAAGAGTCTACACTCTGTACGGCACAGAGTCTCTAACTGCAACTTCTGAATGTAACCCTGGATCACATGGTTGAATTACCTGCTCAACATGTCATCCAGCAGAGGCCTGGTAATGACAAATTCATTTGATTCAGACACAGATGAGGAGGGCCGGCCTCCACCAAACTGAGAACGACTTATGTCTCTGTACTGGTTCCATGTTTCTTGTGGAAGTCTAGTCCAACCTGCAGGTTCTCGTCCTTCGGCAGGTTAGCAAAGATGAACCGGATTCACCAGAGAATGGCTGGCAGGTTTGAGCCGCCCTTCCAAACCTCCTCATCAGCTTCTCCCGCCTCCAGGCTGCCCTCCAGATCGTTTATCGCTCTGCAGTAACCTGAGGCTGCTTTGCAAAGCTTCTGCATTGGAAAGCGCCTGCAGCAAGCAATCATTTCTCCACAGCAGAAGGTGCAGACAGAGAACAAGGGGCTGGTTTTTACCAGGCTGGTTAAATGATAGTTTTTGCAGTAGAGAAAAATCAGATCATGAAATATAACTTTAGAGCTTTTCTAATTTTAAACTGACTTTAGTCCTGGAGAATTAAACTTAAAAAAAAAAAGAAATGAAACAAAAACATAAAACCATTTGTTAGGGAAACGAGTTGCAAGTACATAAAGTACTTGAGTGCAAACTCTTAAACATTTTTTGTTGAACCAGGTTTGAGAACACACAGTTTTAGTCTACATCCTTTTAAGTTACCCCACCAATTTTTAGTCAGATTTCATTCTGAAAATTGGCTTTGGATTTTCAAAAACTTCATTTTCCTTCAATTAAATCACTCTGTTGTTATTTATTGTTGATTGACTGACTGATTGGTAATCTGTAGAATACAGGATATAGTTGTTAAAAGTAACTAACAGTGAATATGAATCAGAACTCCCTTCAGCTCCTTCAGTGTCTCTGTCTGGCTTTTGGCAGCAACCCTGACCTGTTGCTGCCACTGTTGCTTCTCCAACTGATGACTGTCTTTACTATATCACTGTTAATGTTTTCATTTTTTCAACTTTTCTCTTTACTGACATGTTTGTTTACCACTGCATTCGATGGCAGAGAGCCGAAATAAATCCAAAATGACTAAGTTGGAAGAGAGTTTGTCAGTAGATGTGTCACATGGAGGGAGGAAAGAGTTGAGAGTGATTCATTATGGTCTGGTTTCTTTAGGTGTCAAATCACTGGATAATTACTGGGAGTGTGTGTACATTTAAGAGAGACTGCAGATTAAACTGAACTGTCCTTTTCATTATTATTATTATTTAAATATTTTTGCATTAAACTACCCTGTATGGAAACCCTAACGTAGGCAGTAATGGATGATAACACCATAAATAATATGTAGTTTACATCAGGTTTACTTTATATTTAGTTTTTCTTGTTTTAACTAAAAATCAAGCAAATAACTAATTTACTTTTATTATCTATATAGTCTAAAACTTATTACAATTTGCTATTTCCAAATAGCAAACTGAATTAAAAGGGTCAGTTTTATGCATTTTTCAGGCATTTAATGCCATTTTATATCACAATAAAGACTTTGAAAATTAGGAGGTGTTGACCTTTGAGTTTAGTTATATTTTGGCCGTGTTGTTCCATTTGTATCCTTTATTTTATTCCTCTGTTCTTGGTCACTGTAGGCACTTTGACCTCAGCACCTCAGTTTTTCGCTCTTATATTCCTGCTCTCCATCTGCTCATTTACTCACTTGTGTTGCGTCCAGTTATCAAATCCCCAGTATATATTCTCCTTCAGTTCAGTAACATAGTGTCAGATCCTCCTGCTGTCCATTCTGTTGATTAAAATGTTTGTTTTGTCATTTTCGGCTTTGCCCACAACAACTCACACCCTTACAGTTTTAATATTTTAATTTCAAAAGGCAACATTTTTCATTTACCAAACTGAATTTGATCGGATCACAGTGTCAATGTTGCTTAGCAGGTACTGGCTTCCGTCTCCCCAGACGTTACCCATAATGGGTGCACCATCTGTCCGTATTAATATGATTAACACAGGCCAGATGCCTCGGTAACTGAACCTCTTTACTCAATAAGAGTTTTCTTTGACTCTCTTACTTTGCCGAATCTTCATAAAAATGTCTTCCTTTTAACTTTTTTATCCGTATTTCCTTGCAGCCCTTTAGATCTCATTTTCTGGCCATAAAAACGAGAGGAAAGAGGGCAAAAAAACCCCCAAACTTATCTGTTGAGAGAGACTGTAAAATCAGCAACATGACAAGAACATCCGAAACACAGATCGCTGTCAACATTTGCAGAGTCAGGCACAACCAGGCGGGTTGTCAGAGCGATGCAGGGTCACGCAATCCATGTATTGTGCGTCTCTCTGATATGACGGATTATTCTGTCAGCGAGTGCTCCGTGTTTTCTGTGAATTAGAAGCAGAGACTAATGCTTCAAAGTGACACTGGACACAGAAAGTGGCGAGCTATTCTTAGACTCCCATCGACACGTTTCTTCGAATGATCTCGGCAGAACACTGTGATTAATAATCCGACTTTTTTTCTTTTTTTTCTGCTCCCCATGAGTTATAGTGAGTTATAGATTCATTAATTTTATGACTGTGTGCTATGCAGCTGTCATGAGTTGCACAATTTGAGGGAGAAAACTTTTGGTCTCTTCTGATTTTTGTCTGCAGAACAACAAGCAAAGTCGCAGGACATGCTTGTATAAAGGTTTTTTTTTTGTGGCACACTTTGATCCTGACAAGTTATGTAGTTTTCATTCAACATAGGATGTTAATCATTTTGGCTGTGTAGGGTGAGTATCCTGCTGAAAGGTAAACCTTCATTTCAGGGATTTTTCCACAATGCCGCACAAAACGCAAATATGACGACTTGAAAATAGTTTCCATCCCTGTTAAAATGTTGGGAATTTGTGATTTAAAAAAGGAGACTTTTGCTCATACAATGCGACCTGTGTTCTGTATAAATCAAATGAAATAAATTTGTTGGCTGAAATAAGTCATATAATAAGCAAAAAATTACCAATATATGATAAAATAAGGACTTTTTTGTCATTGCCACATGAACAACAAAATTAAACAGATTCCATCAACCAGAAAATAGGTAAAAAATCCAAACGAGTGAGGAATTGGCTTCATTTTCACGCTAATCATTTTTTTAATCTGTGTTGCTTGCAGTATTTTTACATCGGATTTAGAAATTGTACAATATAACTTGGCATTCTAAGTTATAGAAAACATTTGTTGGGACTATTTGGTGGTTTCACTGTGAATTTTTTTTTAACATTTTTCCAACTTGGATTTTATGTTTTTATAAAATCTAACATGCAATCGCAGTTTATAAAAAAAAGAAAAGTGTAAATTCACAAACTTCAGGTTGTGCTGAAAAAAAATGATGCCACATGAGGCAATATTAATGGTTTCTATTGAGAAATATAAAGGTAAAATTTAAACTTGACCGTTTATACCATGGATTCCAGAGGGTTAATGAGAAATAAATTTAAAAATGCACATCCTCACACATTAACGTGAGACACAGGCATTATCTTTGTCTGGTTATTGCTGACATCGAGTTTTATTGCCCGTAAAAATATGAAATGAGTTTTATGGGCATAGCAACAAAAGATTTGATCTCTGACCGAGATTTATTCCACTTAAACCTCATAAGGTGCCTCACAGAGAACAAAAGCAGCTAAAAAAAAGAAAAGAGAGGCTAAGTGAGCCGGTACGTGCCGACTGTCCATCTCCACAGGGCATCGATCAGAGCTGGAACAACATTAGCATTCCAGCCCGACACTGAGGCATTACTGGACGTCCAAGGCAGAGCCAATTGATTTCTGCTGCTGCTCCCTTATATCATCCTCAAAGGTGAAATCTGTAGCTCCATGTATTCACCCATCTACTAACTATGAGCTGTTGATGAGCTGACTGGAGGCGAATGGGCAAAACCAACCGGGAAGGTGACGGAAATTGGAAAAGCGAGTTCTCTCTGAATGACATTAGAGCGAGCGACGACACCGAGCTGATTTTCATTTGCGGTGGAGGAAAAATCACACCGTCTCTTTTTTTCCCATTAACAAGAGTGCACCTTTCTAATTTCCGGGCGGAGGGGCGAGCGAGGGGCGTTTTTCTGCTTTCCTGTGTCGGGCGCAGAGAGCAAAGGCTCATTACGAGGGGGCCTGGGCTGAGGAGTGGCCGGGGAACACGTGCCACATTCGACTCCCGTTGTGACAGACATTGCACTTTAGCTATTAATCAACAAGCTGAGAAATTGAAAGGACAGTGAGTCGCTAATAGAACAATCTGTCTCACTGTGAGGGATTGAATTTCCAAGCTTCCAGCATCTCATCCTACCGCTTTGACTCATTCTGTCAAACTCCCCTGTTTTCCCGCTCCAATCTAGATCCCTCCAGCATCGTTCTCTGGGGTCGCTGTGCTTGTGTCACATCAATCCCAACGAAGCGGAAGGATTCACATTTTTAGTTTACCGCTAAGAAAATAATTGAGGACAAGACAACAGCGCATTACTGTTATTGGAATTTTGATTATACTTCGAGGGCCTCGCAAAAATATTTGCACACCTTGAATATTTGCACAATATTACATGTTGCATTAAACTATAAACAACTTTAATGTATTGTATTGCTATATTAAGACTATGTGAATTAATAATACATTTACATGTTTGAGCAATGTGTCCAGAATCCCAAACTAAAGCTATAGCAGGCAACAGAATTATGATTTGTGCAATTCCACATGTGCAGAGTCCTCTGCATGTATGGAGAAGGTTTGGTTACATCAGAAAATCTCTCTTTTTTTAAAATCAAACATCAGTGATACGTGGTAAAAGTCTGGCGCTATGGTCCAAAGTTGAGATTCTGTTTCAATGTTTACAGAGGCTCTTGAGCCAATCTGACTCAAATTGAGAATTTTAAACTGGACAAAAATATTAGTGTCTTGCTTTGTAAAACTGTGGAGAACATCTACTTTCCTCACAGTTCAGTTACTTTTACACAAGAAATCCAATCCATCCATTGTCTATACACTCTTTGGTCGCAAGAGGGCTAACTCGAGCTGTCGCTGGGAAAAGGGGAATACCCTGCAAACGTCACTAAAACTTGTTAATGTCCATTACGACTGTGGGAAGTGAAGGGATTTATCACAAGAAATGTTGGCAATCGGTACGATTGACTAAGAAATCCCAGCCATGTGCAGACAGTGCATGCAGAGTCTATGCAGCTCACAAAGGACACACAGCACACCCAAGTATTTGGGAGCCTATCGGATGTCTACTGGATGTCTTCTTGGTGAGGTGTTTGAGACACCTCACACCAGGAGGAGATCCACACTCTGGAGGGACCATGTTTCTAAGCTGAACTTTGAATGCCTTAGGACTCACTCAGAGGAGTTGGGCCAAGTGGCTGTGGAAAGGGAAGTCTAGGTCTAGAAAAACAAAGAGACTTACCAAGCATTTCTTGTTTTAGGTGTTAATCGGTTTAACATCTCTTCAAATGCATCTGAGCAATCTCTGTAAGCTGCTAGCTAAGACACTAGGAAGTATGAGGATGCCTGAAACAGTTGCATTTCTTCACCGCTGACCGCGTTGTACTCAACTCACATTTGATGTTATGTTGGATGCCACACACAGATCTTACTTTTCTTGCATTTTGCCAGAGGGGTCAAATGGTCCATCAACTATTTTCTGTCCATGAGACTCTCTCTCTTTCTCTACGTCTCTCTCCTTCCCAGCTCCCCGCTCCTCTGAATGATTCCATTAGGATCCCAGCATGTTGTATAATGAAACACAGCTGATGGGCTCAAGGCTCCACATATCCTCCATGACAACCAGTGATCGATGACGAATGACGGTTCGCTCTAATGAAGCCGGGCACAGGGATTGAACGCAAGCCTCCATAACCCGCCACATTGTGAATATGCTGCTGTTTTCCCCCCCGAAACTTCTTTATCTCTGCCTGCTGCCTCACCCTTCAGTTTCTGTTATTTATTTCAGCCTTCCCACCTATAAATACTCAATATGACTAACCTCTAGTCTTGACAACAGCTAAATTAGGCTCCAAACATAGGAGTAGATTAGAGAGCTGCATCCTTCACAGACGATTTGAGGACATTTATTAGGGGACGGTTCTTTTACTTTTTTTAAAAAATACCACCAAGCTAATTTTACATTAACCGCATAAAGGACACACACTCTGCTTCACCTTTATCGGACAATATCGACTAGCATTGTAGTACTTGAGACCGGTCTTGGTCTCAAAAAAACTTTTTGATGTTCTCGGTCTTGTCTGAGTCTCGGGTTTTGAGGACTCAGGGTTTTATTTCAAGACCAATGAATATCACCAAATTGCCAGCATGTTGTCCAGTTTTACGTTTTTCATACCGAGTCTCGGTGTCTTCTCGACCACTTTCATCAGCCGGTGGTGTGGGAGCGACATCATCTGGTCCAGGGCAGGACAGGTGTGAAGTGTTATGGTCAAAGGTCAGATGCACTGCATTAAGGCTCATATAGAGGGTAAGAGAAGAAGCAAAAATAAGTCTAATTAGACCAAGACTAATTAGAGATGGGATTACATATTCATCTGCTAATAAAAAAAACCCATAATCTCTTTTATGTGGCTAAAAGTTAGTTTGGTGTAAAATGGATCTAACAAAGATCAAGTCAGGGACAAACATACAGCATATTCAAAGAGAGAAAAAAGCCCTGATGCTACATTGTGAAAAACTAAAAGACTAATTAAACTAAAATGTCCTTCAAAAAAGAAACTATAAATCTTGTGATTTTGTAGACAAAAATGTTACAAGAAATTCATAAAGAACACTCTTATGGACAAAAGGACTCTTGTCATTTCGCTGTTTTATCTGCTCACACGCACATAGCTGTCCAGACATTGGTGGCTTCTGACATGGGCGATATGGGCAAATGCCCAGGGCGTTATCTTTTTAGGTTTGGCACGAGACCTCTGCGGATTGTGGCACAGAGATGGTATTGATTAATGTTGGTCAAATTTATTTCATCCATCCATCCATCCATTTTCTTGCACCCTTGTCCCTTAGTGGGGTCGGGAGTTGCTGGTGCCTATCTCCAGCTGGCGTTCCGGGCGGTAGGCAGGGTACGCCCTGGACAGGTCGCCAGTCTGTCGCAGGGCAACAAATTTATTTCAGCGCTAAGAATTTAATTTCTATGTGTTTTTAATGGGAATGTGAATCTTTCAGATCAATTTAAGAAGCAATTTTGATCATATTTCACATTTTATTGTCATGTCGTGTGTCAGGCGCCAGTCTCGGGTAACGTGGTCTTGACTACAACACTAATATCGACTATTAAATTAAGTGTCTCACTTAGTGACAACTTATATTTTTTTTACTATGTTTAAGATTTAAATTTTTGCTGTACTTACTAATTTCTCCAATCTACAAATCACTGTGAAAGTAAAATAATTTTAAATAAGTAAAGTCTTTTAGTTTTAGGGTTTTGCCTATTCTGAATGTTTGACCAAACAAATTCTGACTCAAGACAAAAACCAAAAGGAAGGGAGAAAAAAATGACGCATCTAAGGAAAAGCAGCAGCAGGGCCTCAACATGCTTGGTCCTTAAGAGAGAGAAGAGCATGTTCTGATGGATGCATCGGTGGAAGGCGGAAGACCGATGGGGCCGAGATGAAGAGGATATGGGAAAGGGGGGCAGAGATGAATGAGTCCATATGCTCAGATAAATTATTCACCTTCACATTCTTCAATACATTGCTGCCAGCTGCCTTTCACAGAGTTTGTCAGGTGCCGGCTAAAGATGGAGCGGGAGGAGAAGTGTCATTCATGGGACGGGATGCAGGGAGAAAAAAAAAAGGAAACTGTGGGTAAAAGATGAAACTGTTGTTTACTGCTGGACTGGCTATGTGCTATGTTACATACCCAGTCCAGCTATGCAATATAATTTTCAAAATATTCTAATATTTTATATTAGATATTTGTTGATTCATTTGAGTCAATGAATCAACACGCGGGTATGTCTACAATGTCCCTACACTGAAATGAATCACTGTCGCATTTTCAGACCAACAGTATCTTGTTGTCATAACAGGTACTTTGTATTAAAGCCAGTATGCTAATCTGAGTCATTTCTATCAAAACTGACAAAAGTTTTGATAGAACTGGCAGAAGAGTTCTTCCTTGAGGCGTTCCACATGGATCCATTTTGGGCCCCATGCTATTTATGTTGAGTTTTCTTTCATAAATCATGTTTAGAAAATATAATATACTCTTCCATTGCATTGTAGAACATTTTTAGATCTCTGTACCTATTAAGTGTACAAGTTAGGAATCTCAAAAAAGTTAAGGTAAAGTAAGACTTTGTTTTAATGAGGGTGAGACAGATCAATTAGTTTTGGAAAGCCCAAAGTCGCATTAATCAGGAAACAGAAATTATTTTCCCAATGAAGCATGGTGGTGGAACTGTCATGCTGTGTGGATGTTTTTCATGTGGGTGACAAAAGTTTTTGACTGACAGATGTTTGCCAGTTAGTTGCTGTGAGAAATGCAACTAAAATGATGTACTAAATCGCAGGGTTTCCCCCAGTGCATCATAAGTCTGGCAGGCCACCAGGCTTTACTTATCCCCTCGCCAGGCTTAGCATTGCTTGGTCTTTTTAAAATGTTATAGCAATTTTTAAGTTTTTACAGTTGGTGTTCACATATTTACCTTCGAATCTTTCAGCAACACATAATTATTGAGTGATATTTAAAAATCTCCTGCCAACTTTAAACGTTTTTTTTACTCCAAATACGGCGGGACTCTGGATGACCGACTGCCATGGCACCCAACCACCAGGATTAGCGAGTTTTCTGGGAGAAACCTTGAGATGTGATGGAGATGTTTTGTCTTAATAAATGAATAACTCTGCAAACTGTTGATTTGAGAGAACAAAACACCAATGTACGCACAAGTTGGAAGGATGCTCGTCATAGTCCTTGTTTGTGCTCCAAATTGCAATTTACATGTTGTGCTGATCCCCCTGCTGTGCCACTCCTCAAAGAGGAAAAAGCAAAGCAGGCAAGCTTTTAAAGCAATAAATCAAGAAAAAGGCCACAGGGCCAGAATATTTTAAAGTTTATTCTCAATGTCGTCGCGTTACATTTGTATTCTGTTTGATGTCCTCTCTCTCTAGTCTATTTAGATTGCTTCAATTTAAAGTAAAATGAGTGAGATTTGAATGTCCTTTTCTCTGAATACAAATTGTTAAAAACACTATTTATCACAACTGTTTGTTTACAGGCTGATGGGCACTAATTGCTGCACAGTCATGGGTCTGGGTTTTTTCAGGGTTGGTGGGTAGTGGTCTGGATGATGGTAGCTTCCGGGCGTTCAGAGGGCATATTAACACCCAGATGGCTTGGAGGACAGTCTTTAACGAGCTGCCCAAATACAGAACAGCTCCGCCTGTCCGAGCATCGTCCTTAGAAGCCAATAGCCTGATAGTTTGTGTTTAGTATGTCTCAGTTGGTCGGCCTCGCGCGCTGTGGTTGAATTCTAACAGCGTCCCGGTCCAGGCTGTCCTTCCCAAAGCACTTTTAAGAGGTTTCAAGCAGCAAGTTTAATTCAGAGCTTCAAAATTTGTCGCCAAAACTGAGTCAAGTAGATCTCAGATACGTTCTGTTTAATTGAAACTGAATTAAATCTTAAATGGAAGCTTCGGCAGTCAGATCACAGTTATTTAGTTGTGTTTTTTTTTGCTCTCTGTACAACGAGGAGGGTCCCACTGAGACACAACATGTCTGCCTTCAGGGAATCCACGTCCAAACGCAGCACAGCAGGAACGCTTTCACCGCTGTATCACGCCCAGTGGTCAATTAAATGCTTTTAAACTCACACAACACACACACAAATGTAATTATTATTATTTTTTTATTATTACATTATGGATTATTTTGTTGGCACCTCTGGTGCACATGTGTAAAGATCCTGAAATTATCTCAGATTTTATCACAGAAGGAGGAAATAAGTTGAAGAATCCAACCTTCAAGTTTGAGCGTTTACTCAGTAGGGAAAAATACGACTGAGTATTAGAGATATATATATTGTTTTTGGGTTAGGAGAATAAAGACAATATTACTAGGAAAAAGTCATAAAATTACAAGAAAAAAGTTGCAAATTTTGACACAGTTGTCTCATACGTGTGATTATTTCTTTGAAATACACTCAGTCGTTTGTAAAATCTTTTATAGACCTGCTGATGTGTTAAAAGATTAAATGTGTCCCTGTTTGTAAAACTATTACCAAAGAATTCACAAGATGTTCGACGTTCCTCGTTTTAACTTATTGTTTTTTCACCTAGGAGTTATAAAATAACCACTTCATTCTGCTGATATTATAACTTTTTGATCTTATTCATTAAAAATGTAGCGGACTGTATAGGAAACAGTTGTTTAGCAGGATGATGATCCAACACACGTTGAAATTATCACAGAAAAAGGTTTACCAGACACAAGAAAAGGTCAAAAAATTATTTATATCCAGACGTTTATCATGAAATTAAATGATATTTTAAAAATAGAGAATGAATAAAGTTCATCTGGATGAGAAAATAAATTAATTCTGAAAATTGGAAAGCTAAAAATGCTTTGAGGTACAAGCTGAGCAGGGAATGGATTATAGGACTTAATTGCATCTTTTTCTCTTTTTTAGAAAGAGCATTTCGGTCAAATGTGAGATAGGCTTACCTGGGAGTATAAAACTCAGGGTGATGGAGGGAAACGGGATGAAACTCAATTTCCTCCATTACCTAAGATTAGGAGACCTTGGCTGGCTTAGTCTGCACCATTTCAAGTCCAGGGAGAGGCACAATACAGATGGGCCGGAGTACAGACCGCTATAGAAAAATGCCCAAAAGAAATTGGAACCAGGGACAAACAATTGATTTGAAACCTGGGAGAGGGCAAGAGGTGGAGGTGCTTTCAAGGAGCCAAGAAAAAGGCGGTAACCAGACAACACACAGAGCAAGACACCACACTGAGCGTAATTTGGAATCAAGAAGTAGTTATGGTGGGGCACTTTCTACTCTCAGGCTTTCACAAAGATGTGGTGGCTGTTAAAAATTATTGTTATGAAGCTTCTGTTCTGAAAAACATCAAACATGACAAAGAGCTGGTTGGACATGTTTCATCAATCTAAGCAAGATTACGTCTGAAATCCACCACCATTAAATGAAACAGAGCTCCTTCAAATAAAATTAGGATTCTTTGAACTTTTTTATATTTCATCTAATTACAAGCCAGTTTGTATTTTACTGGAGTTTTAGGTGAAAGTTTCTTCAAAAATCTGAACTCCTGTTCCACACAACCATATCCACCCCCTTGTACAACTACTTTACTTTATAGAATCACCTTTCAGGGCAATTACAGATACAGTTCTATTAGGGTATATGTTCCAGTTACAAACTGTAATGTAATGTAATTTTATCAGCAAAACATAATTATCCAAAAAAGCTGGGACATCCTACTTGTAATACTGAAAACCTCAGGCTTTGTGTTTGGTGTTCTCCTGACTGTCTGAACCTTCAAGATAGTAGATTAAGTTGTTTAAAAAATAGATGCCAATATCCTCAGATGTAACCGAAATATTTAGTAACTAAGCTAATTATTTAGCTAGCAACCTAACTATTTAGTTAGCAAGCAAAATATTTAACCAGCAACCTAAATATTTAGAAGTAATCCAAATATTTAGCTAACAACTTAAATATTTGGTTAGCATTCTAAATATTTAGCTAGCATGCTATCACATTTAGTTATAAAGTTAGACATAAGTTACCAACCTAAATATTTAGTTAGAAAGTTAAATATTTAGCTAGCAACCTAAATAATTAGTTGGTAAGCTAAACATTTAGCTAGCTAAATATTCAGTTAGCAGGCTAAATATTTAGCTAGCAAAATAAAAATTGGCTAGCAAGTTAGATATTTAGGTCTGAGCTAAGTATTTACTTTGGAAAATAAATATTTACTTCATAACTAAATATTTTTTTCTCTCTATGACAAGCTAACCAAAATACTGCTGTGATGCGGTCCCTTAATCCCTTATATTTTTACTGTATAACTTTACAAACAGAAGTGTATAAAGTCTAAACACACATCAATTGGCTTATTTAACCCATGATGAGTCGTGCTCGACTTCTTCCACTGATAGTTTGGCTCTGTATCTGAATCTGGTGTAAAATTGTGAGGCAATTAGATTAGAGAAATCAATTCCAACTAGTGATCTTATTCATCATTTGCTGTATGTACACAAAAAAAACAAAAAACAGACTAAGATTAATGTGACCTGCTGATGATAACTGTATGTAAACTTGTAGTCTACACATTATTTCATAAGTAGTGTTACTCTAATAAAAATAGATCCTTGTTATATTAATCAGCTATAAGTAATGAAAATAGTTTGTCTTTTCGATAAGCCTGATTTTATCTCATGTTTGAATATTTGCTGTGCTGCATTTAAGTCATGTAGTTCTGTCCTTCAGCAGTCATCTCCAGGTGTGAGTGCAAATTTTCTTAGCCGCTCACTTTCTTCCTTCTATTAGGAGCAGTAGGGCAGTATCTCAGCCTAACACAAACACACTTAACAGCACCACACACAGCAATGAAAAACAAAACAGCAGAAGAAAGCAAATCATAAAGCATGTCCTCTAAATGAACAACTCAATTCAATGCTTCATTCACGGTGGAGGGGGGGACATTACAGCGCCAAACATCAAAAGTATGCTTTTTAATGATGTAGCCCTCGAAGAAAAAAAAAGGGAGAATAAATTATTGAAGTTGTTTACTGCGCTCCCATTTTTAATTAATCAAGCCAGATGCAGTGTAGGGTGGAGAATGTGCTCTACTCAGTGGAACGGATACCTTGGCCATGATGAATGAGCTGTCGCCTCCAATTGTTGCTCAACTTCTGTATCCTTGTCACCTGGGATCTCCACTGCTGTTAGGCTCCATGCAGTCAAAAGGTCGAAGATCATGCTAGCGTGTTGTTGTGGGTTGGGCTCTGATCCAAAACCAGAATAGAAACAGATTATTCTGCTATTGCTGCAGTTTGTCGTGATGAATAAACTAAACAGCCAAAATCTGCTCTGAATCAATACATGAATCAATATCATTTAGTAGTTGACTTTACATTAACCTGACATTTTTAGTAAGATATTCTCTTCTGCGATCCTATAAATTGGAATTTAAAGGGAAAGACATTTAGTTAGTTAGCTACATTTACATGTTGGCTAGTTAACTAAATGTAGCTAACACATATGTTAGCTAGCTAACTAAATGTAGCTAACACATAACATACAGTGCCGCTTGAAAGTTTGTGAACCACCCAAACATGGATATTGTTTTCCAAAGAAAAATTATAATAATCATGTGAAATGAACATCCAAAGCTCAAATTGTAATGCGGACCTTCCCAATAAGGAACACAAAGAAAAAAGATACATATTTTCATTATTTATTCAACAAAAGTATTTTATCTGTGAAAAACAGACAACCTGCCAAGTCCAAAAGTATGTGAACTCTTTCAGTTAGTACCTTGTGGCACCTCCTTTTGCAGCCATTATTTCAACCAAACATCTTCAGTTACTATAGATGAGTGTCTCACATCTGCTTTTTGGGATTTTTGTCCACTCCTCCTTGCAGAACTCTGTCAGTTGAGAGAGGTTGGAGGGACATCTGGAACATACTGCCCGTTTCAGATCTTGCCACAGCACTTCTATGGGATTGAGATCCGGACGGGCCAATCTAGAGTGCAAATCTTCTGTCTCTTAAGCCATTCCTTGGTACTTTTTCTGGAATGCTTTGGGTCATTGTCTTGTTGCATAATCCATTTCCGTCCCACCTTCAACTCCCTGACTGGTGGCAGGAGATTCTGGTCAAGAATTTGTTGATAGCCCTGGGAATTGATGGTTCCCTGGGTCATATGGAGTCGTCCAGGTCCGGAGGCAGCAAAGCAGGCCCAGATTTTTACATTTCCACCACCATGCTTCACTGTAGGGAGGAGGTACTTTTCTGTAAATGCAGTGTTGACTTTTCTCCAAACATGGCACTTTTGATTGAGGCCAGATAATTACATTTTGGACTCATCCATCCAGATAATGGACTTCCAGAAAGCCTCTGGTTTGTCCAAGTGCTTTCTGGCAACGTTTAAACGGGCAACTTTGTTTATTGTTGAGAGCAGAGGCTTCTTTCTAGAAGCTCTCCCATGAATACCATGTCTATTGATATTTTGCCTGATTGTAGACGCATGTAAATTCATCCCATACTCCGACAAAAAGGTCTGCAACATTCTAGAGGTGATGCGTGGGTTGGCCTTTATCTGCATTATTATTTTTCTGGTGTTTCTTTGTGGAAGTTTTGATGGTTGTCCACTTCTGGGCAGAGTTGCGGTGATGCCTAGTGCCCTCAATTTGTAAATGATTTGTCTTACAGTGGATGGATGAAGTTGGAATGTTTTGGTGATGTTCCTGTAGCTTTCCCCAGACTGATGGGCTGTCACCACCTTTGTCCTGATGTCCTCAGATGTCTCCTTTCCTCTCATTGATGTTGATCTGTTCTTTATGCCTTGACACAACCAACCAAACCACTTTGGTCCTCTCCCTTTTAACCAGTGCAGCCCAAAATTTTTCTCAATGATTTCTCATTTGATACTGTATGCATATGCTAGTGGCCTTATTCAGTACATGAAGAAAGTGATATGTGCATTTTTAAAAGCTCCACATTGACGTGACATGCTAATAAGGACTAGTGTATGTAAACTTGTGACCAGGTCTGTAAATCCCTGTCTCAGGAAAAAGTTTTAAAAAAGCAGTTGCAAGAGCTCTCTCGTCTCTTCGACAGATGGGTAAAAGGCTGTAGTATGTTAACACCTCTGGAACAAACTACCTTGAAGAAGGCCACAGAGGATAGAGTCGGCTGTGCTGCGGTGTGACAGGAGGCATTACTGCAACTTCTTTGTATTTGTCAGCAGGAAGGGCAGAAAGAACAACCCCAACAGCTACACTTTGGACAAAGAAAATAAAGGGGGAGACAAAAAGATAACAGAGAGAGTAACAGAAATCTCTCATGATCGTCATCATTTGATGTAACTGTTTTAAGAAATCATTCCTGCCTTTCCAACTCAGCCAATCACTTGAATGGTACCTTTGGTGCCTGTGGGGGAATAGGGAGAGTGATTACTTTGTTGTGGGTAACCATCGCCTTCATGATGATAATGTGGACAAGGCAACATATGGAGGACTGAAGGAAAAGCCGGCTAATACTGCCAGAAGTTGTACATCAATTCTACATCAAAATAATCCCGTAGCAATGGGTAAACAAACCTTTGAAATCTAAGTCATTTTGTGAAATACAACTTGCTAAAGTAGCTAATGGTCATAAATCAAGGCAGCATGTCAAATGATAACCACATACAGTAAACGTATCATAAGTAGTCAAAAGCAGTGGTAGAAAAAGGAAACGATGTTGTAGATTTATTTTGCAGTTAAGAGTCCAAGACACTCATTGAGTTGGCCATCAAATAGCCATGAAAAGACTTCAGTCAAACATGAACTCATCTGGTTGACTATCAAATATTCAAATAGCCATTAAAGTGAACAAAATCAACATCTAACGAGTGAAACAAACATACCATTAGGTTGTTCTTGGTGAGTCTTTCTCTAGGTGCAGTAAAGAGATTGGAGAGTAAAGCCTAAACACAACCCACTCCAACCTTACACCTCAACCAACAGACTTTTTCCCCCTTTACCTTTAACATTGGGCATGGAAAGACCACGTCGCTCTTTACCCAATACTGATATTATCACAAGAGGATGATTTATTCAACAGGAGTTGAATAAAGTAACTAAATTCACAATTCTTGTCAAAGTTCAAGAAATATTGATGTAAAACAAGCTCACATATCTTGCTATGTTACTCCTTTTGTCTTATTTTAAAGAGATTTCCACTAATACATGGTAAGATCTTGTGCTTTTGCATTGTAACCAAACTAAAGGACATGCTCTGAGGTATTTATGCATAAACATTTTATGCATATTTATGCATATGTCATTTTAGTCAATGGTCAGAAGCTGTTTATATCCTCGACCCGTCTTTGGTTATTTTAAGAAAGCAGGTGTTGTGGTGCTGAGCTTTGACATCATTGTGTCTGTAAACGTAGCGGTGCAACCTCTCTTTGGAGTAAAGCAAACCTGCCGCGTTTCATCCCCGTTTCATTTTTCTGACTGAGTGCTGACTGATTGAGGTCTTAGCCTTAAGAAATGCTTCTGTGGGCCTCTCATTTCTGCTCTCTGATATTTATCATTCTATTAGATCTCTGGGATGAGGAGCGTACACAGCCGGGAATACGCTTTGAGCTTTTTTTTTATGACCCCAAATCGATTTCAAGTAAAGTGATGACATTTATTAAGTGTTACAAATTTCAATGGATCATCATATTGGCTTAAGAAACTATTTTAAGTCTGTGTGTTCTCAATTCTCATTCACCTCATAGTAACTTTTTGAGTATTTAAAAAAATGTTCATGTTAGGACTGAGTCCTAACATTAATTTTAACATTACTTTCAAAGTTAAAAAAAAGTTATTTAAATGTAGTGACATGCTAAACATTGTTAATTCAAAAGCTGCCAAGTTCACAGTCTGGTTGAGAACCCAAAACAAGAATTACAAATTGATGTTCACAGACATTCCTTTATTTATTTTTTTAAACAATCCTTTTGTTACACCTAAGAAATGTCTGAAACTCCAATTTACAATCTACCAATGCATTTAGAGATACAGCAGGTTGGGCTAACTAAGTATTTTCAATCTAAAATTAGGCTTAAGAGAAAAATGTGAAGCATTGCGTCGTCTCTGTTCGTCCTCATGGTGTGTCTGTGCGACTGGGTGAGATGAAATCAAAATAGAGGAACTAAGGCTGAACAAAGAGCAGTCGCTTTTAAACAATGTGAAATGTGTGCGACAGGTGGGATTTATACGGTTCAATAAGGATGCTTACTTACTCACTTTCACTTCCCTCTTTCTCCTTCATGTTTTGGTTGACCTAAGGGACTCTCGAAATGTCTTTCAACGTGCTGAAAGAGAAAGGAGGAACTATGAGGCACAAGGAAGAGTCTTGAAAAGGATTTTCTTTGTCTTATTGGTCACAGTGCAACTTAACTTGTCTGGTTATTTTCTGTCTGTAAAATGAAATCATGACACATTGGGAGTTTTCTGATGAGAACTAGCCGGTCATGTCTAAAGAAAATGAAACATTTTTGACATGAAGCCAGAAATCAGTTGCATGGAATGTAACTTTGAAACCAGTGTCTCATTGCTATGATAATATGGTGTTTAGTTAATTATTTCTCTCTAAAGGGAAGCAATAAAATTAATTTTAAAAAACTGAAGAAATGTTTTAAAAAATATCTAAATAAGCAGACAGGTACAAATTCATCTGGATCAATCAGCGGAGAAGTCCTGAACGATGACGTCAACTTTCTGCGCTTTAAGAATCGTAGAAATGGCAGCGGAAGAAGTGAACGAAGCCGTTCAGTCCGTGTTGGCTACGCCTTCAAGTGTTGAACTTACATTATTAACACCAATTTTGTTCGGCTCGACGCCTCTGTCTTCGCAGTGGAGCTTCGTTGTTTACAGCGCAGGCAATTTGTACTTGGTCAGATCAGCATACGCTGTCAGTGAGTACGCATGCGCATTAAGAGGTCCGCGACATTTAGAGGAGCCGTCAGTTCCGCATACGCAGTGGCGCAACTACACATTATTCAGGTGGATAAATCGGCGCCCCCCCCTCCCAGAGCAGGAACGTTAGGGTGAAGGAGCGGCGCTCACTCGCTCAACCCCCTCCGCCCCCCAGGCCACGATACGTGAAGGGTAAAACTCGCGCTACATGCTACATTTACCTCGTTATGTGCGCGAGGTGAAGGAGCGAAAGGCGCGCTGAAGTGTATGGGAAAACATCATCGACGCCTCGCCCCCTCCAGACGGTGTTTTGGCGCCCCCTCTGGTGTTGCGCCCCTATGCGTTGCATACGCTTCATACCCACTTTTTGCGCCACTGCGCATACGCAACAAGATACAATAAAAATAAGCCAATAAATTGTTTTCAATGATAACTAGGTGGTCTGACTAGCTAACCGCTAAGTTGGATGCCATACACCTGTTAATAAAGTGTATGACATCTGCCTGCTATGCTATGTCATGATGTTATGTTGCTGATTAAATGAAAGCATGCGCTAATAAGAGTGTACACTTGTCTGACACAGCGGTCAGTTTGTGTGTGGTATGACTATCTGACAGCATTCTGATCTGACAGAACACCGGCCACACATGACAGCCAAACAGAAATCTTTTTGGTGAGCCTAATAGACCTAAAGTCTAAAAGGTTTAGTCAAAATCAAAGTTAGGGAGAAAAATATGAACGTTTATCTATGTGTTCTCTTTACAAAGCTGGTTTCTTTACCTGGTGCTATTTTCTTCCTCCGTCTCTGTCCGGATACGTCTGCCGTGAGGAAGCTGGATGCAATTTAAAATCTCATATTGATTGACCTCTACGAAATGCTATGTGCTTGTCCTACTTCCTGAGATGATTTTTTCTCTTTCCTAAGTCTACGTCATTAAAATGTATCGGGGTGGCTTCCACTCCATTGTTGAGCTCTAGCTTACATGGGCGCTGCTTCACAAAGCCAACGACTGAAATAAATTTGTTGTCCTGCCTTTGAATGGAAGAACTTCAATGCCATGTCAGCGTCTCTATACAAATTAAAGCATACTACTCAGTATTACGTGATATCTAACTCTTGTAGAAGTTATTAGTCATTTGTTAATTAAAAAACAGCAGCTTATGGCACTACGCATCTTAAAACAACCTTAACTGAAAGGAGGTGAAAATCTGAACAGAGCTAAGAACTGTCTGTTGCTGTGTCTGATGGTGATGAAAGATGTGTGAAAACTTACCAGTGCTTATCACCAAACGAATCAATAGTTTATGAGTCCCCAGTCGCTCTTTCAACAACTTCTTAATAATTTACTGCACAAAATCTCTGAAACACTGTGACACACTGACATATCTTGTTCTTCTTTGCTTTCTCAAAGGCTCATTTTGTATAAAAAACATGCAATAACCCACAAAGCACAGCGAGGTTTAGTTTTCTTACTCTGACTTGAGACGATGGCATTGTCAAGGAACTCTCAGGTCACATCAACAAAAAAGAAAGAACGCGATCAAAGATGTGTCAGTAAAAGACAGAGCTGCCAGTGATGTCATCCTTTGTCCTACGTAGTAGAGCTGATCTCGAGTCTTTTTAAAAAACAATTTCCAACTTTAATGTGACATTTATCTACAAATCACTTGATGGTGGAAATGTGGAAATAGAATGTAAAAAAACAGGAACATTCTGAATGCTTAATTCTGCAAATCCACTTTTCTTCTTTCAGCTTTTGTTGATAGGCGTCTGTCCACATCTTGACTTTCTGAAGTTGTCTAGATCTCTCAGATTATGAGGATTTCTCTCATTCAAATACCTCTTCAGGTGATTTCTTTTACTGGAGTGTAGCCGGTTAGACTGTTTTATACTGGAAGTTTGAGGTGAACAGAATGAAAAGAAATGGTGAGAATACAGAGCCCTGTGGCACTCCGATGCTACTGACCACCTGTAATTGGTGAGGCCTCAGCCTGTGTCCTCTGGGGTTTCAGACAAAGCAAGAGAGGTTAAATTGTGTTTAACAGCTTTATAATTGTGTTAATAGTTTTCCACAGTTATTTTAGATCCTTGGAACATATTTAGTGAAGTCAATCAAGAAGAATGAAAAGAGATGATAAGGATAAGATAATGGATTAATCATGACTGGACTGGCAACTTCCACCCAAAAATGCAATCCAAAAGTTAAACTAGTTTCAAATTGAATAAAGGGGTATGAAAAAAATAGATGGGAAGCAAAATGCCCCGGAATGCCATAAAAGTGGCTTCTAATTTTCTCTCATCATCAAAGTACTGACCGCTCACGGCAACAAACCTGGAAAGATGCATAATTGACAAAACTGGCAATGACTCCTGAGAAAAGGAGCAATTTAAAACTCGCTGACCTCCTCAGTAAAGAAACAGACACATGGTCTTTTGATATGTTGTCTGTGGGGCCGCTGAAAACCATCAGTACTTGAATCAGTGTCTCACTGAATGTGCTTTGAAATAAAGACTTTAGTTGGGCTGTTGACAGCGTAGTCTGTCTTATGTCCAAATTAAACGATTCATCTCTAAAATGTCTCCTGTACTCTGAAGTCCAGGTCCACTTTAATGAGGATCTCAGTTTAAATGTTCAATAATGTCTTTGTGTTAGGCAGAGAGTTTCGGAGAGAAAACTCAAAACCGTTTGATTAATGTTTTAGCAATCAATTTTATTCTCTCAATTATTCTGACAATTAATCAGCAATTAATCATTTAATTAGGTAAAGAAATTGGCACATTCTGCAGATTTTAACCACATCAGAATTTTCTTATTTACAATATTAGAAATACATTAAAAGATGCAAATAATCAATAATTTCATTCCTATTTTGAAATAAGTGAACATTTTATTGCCTAAAATGCAGCAACTTAGCATTCCGTTAGTGTATGCTTAATCATTTATGGATTGATTGATTAATTTCTGCTTTCTTATTAATAATTGCATAGCAAAGATGTTTAACAGATTTGCTGAAGTCCTCAATATAAATATGTCTTTACACAGTTTTGGCTGAATTGCTGCTCGCAGTATATTGTTCTTCTAACAAATGTATTTTTTTTAAAGTTTGTATGCTTCAGTTCTATTGTTCTATACATTATTATTATTATTATTATTATTATTATTATTATTATTACCTATGTTGATTTAATAAACTAGACTGTTGATTTCAATTCAGTTTTCTTGGTTATTTAAGACGATCCCTCAAAAAAAAAAAGCAAAAAGAGTCTGGGTGGAAGAGTTTCAATAATTGATTAATCACAACTAATTTGATTAATTGTTTTTGCCTTACTGGGTACAAGTTGTCTTGTTTCCCCCTCAGAGATGCTATTGAAAGGACGGTCATAATAAACCATGCAGTTCACCTGCTCTTATTTATTTATTTTAAAGATTTTTTTGTGTTCTAGTGGCCTTTATTTGATAGTTTATTGACAGGAAAGTGGGTAATGAGAGAAGGGGGAAGACATGCAGCAAAGGTTGCCAAGGCCGGGAATCGACCATGCGACGGTTGCGTCGAGGACTAAGGCCTCCATATGTGAGTTGTGGTTCACCCCTCCTCCACCACAGCACAACCCATTTATTTATATTTGCACTAAAATTCTCCACCTGTTAAAGCGTCATGTCAAGGATCCATTTTCATCTAATTCAAACTAATGGTATTAAAAACATGTTGAATCATCATAGAGCAGAGAAAGTAAAAACCAGCAAATGAAAAAGAATCTTTACTCAAGGTTCGAACTTCAGAGCTCCTGCATAAAACAGACATACTGTATACTGAATCTTTTTTTATGCCACGATAAACACAAAACTACCACAAGCTTTTGAGAGAGAAAATTTGAATGAATGATGTGAATGTGAGCATTTATTTTTTCAGTTTTCAGCCAAATGAGATTTACACTTCCCTTCTGAAGCCAATTTCTTTGCAATAAGTGTATTTAAATCAAGATTAAAGATGATTTCCAAAGAACACTTAATCTATCTCAGTTTTTTAAGTGGCTTTTTCACACACAAGTTGCATAAAGTTTCAGATTCACATGATTAGCTGGCAAAATCCATTTTTCATAGTTAGCGTCTGAGGTGAAGCAGCCTCTTCGTTCTGTGCACATAATAAGCGTTAAGAGCTCGGCTCTGCTACAAAAACAGTATTGAGGACAGTCGTGTTTCTAGAATGACAATGAGTTGTTGACAAGGAGCCGCAGGTGGATGTGACGGAGAGAGATGAATGAGGCCACAGAAGCAGAGATCAAACCTTTTCGGCGCACCTGCTCACACCTGTTCGCTACTTTGTCTGATCCCTCTCCAGAAGCCGAGCACAAAGA
Organism: Micropoecilia bifurca; assembly: GCA_903067075.1. NCBI lineage: Eukaryota > Metazoa > Chordata > Actinopteri > Cyprinodontiformes > Poeciliidae > Micropoecilia > Micropoecilia bifurca. The sequence goes on along the minus strand of CAEGAF010090703.1, from coordinate 15,282 downwards.
GACACGCGGATGAAGCCATGGATGTACCTCTACGCATCCAGACAGGAAGTACTGTTGTAGCGTCGCTCAATAGAAGCGTGTTTGACATGTCTGACTTCAGGAAGGCCCGTCTAGATAAGCTGCTGCTTTACGTCGGGATCGCTGATCTATCGAAGACTACTGAGAACCAAACGTCTATATTTAGTAGAGGGTTGGAAATGTTCCATTTTGAAGGAAAATTTCTAGATTTCCCTCAACCTCTGGAGATGTTAGCCTTCGAATAGATTGTTTTTGTTCATGCACAAAGTAAATTTACTTTGTGCATGTAATTTACAGTATGTCCAAACAAACACTGGGTCAGTGAGGGGTCAGTCACATTTTTTATATCATGACTCATTCTGCCTCTGCAATAAGGTCCAGCATCGATTAATCCTCAGTCTAATTTAGGTCCTCATAAATAACCACATCAGCTGTCCCTGACCTTTTAGTAAAATGACGTCAGCTGTAAGTGAATTATCATATTAAAGGACAGTGTTCTGGTATCGCTCGGTGTGTTCTGCATAGCAGAGATCTTTGACAGCCAGACTCTGACCATGTCACTTCTCCTACTCGGCTGACTTTGCTTGGAAACAAAATGATTTGAAATTCTCAAGTACAGAAATTGTTTCTCTTTTATTTTTTCCTTTTCATCATATTTTGAGTGAACAGGATGGCAATGGTTGTAAAAATAAACCTCCAAAACTTAAAATTGAGAAATGAGAGTCATCTTGTGATCTCCGAGTTCCCATAGAAACCATTTGATCATTCTAGTATAACACCTAGTGGTTTAGCATCGATGTAAAACAAATAATGAGTTTAATTTATTCTCCCAAATTTTACTGGGACTTTAATTGCGTGTGTGATCAGACCAAACAAAATACGTCGCCAAATACGTCTCCAACGTTCTGGAATTCAGTGTTCTGCTGCATCATGGCCGGGTACATTACTTTTAATTTTTATTTATCTTCATATTAGGCAATCAGCTGACCATGTGGAAATTAAATGTTAACACTTAAGTGCCCTTACAGGAGTCAGGTAGTTATTGCCCATAATAATGTAAAAGCAGGTCAGCTGGCATCAGTTCCAGAAACCACTGTGGTACGGTAAGTAAGTAAAGAGTGCCACAGTGTCACATGAGATTAAGTGGTGCACATGTACCTATTTAAGGCATGACACTGCAGCTGGATTTGTGTAAAGTCTGATACAGCTGGGGAATCAAATCATGCTAGCTGTGTAAGAATGACAAATGGAGACATTGCATTTCCTGGGGCGATACACTTCTAATGGTACCATATCTTACAACACCAAAGATTAGCCTATTCAGCATCAAACACTGCAACATGTGCATGGCATCATGGACTTTTTGAAAAGCCCGAAGATTTTTAATGACATCTGGTGGACTGAAAACAGAAAATTGGTCTTTCATCAAGATAATAACCCAGAAGCATTTGACTAAATCAATACAGAAAAGCTTCAGACACAAACTCTACCGTCTTCCATTAGCATCTCAGTCCTTTGACCTACATCCTAACCTTTAGGGTGACCTGAACATAAAATCACAGATCCTTCTCTCTGGATGCTCCAACTTTGTGAAAGAATAGTTTCCCTCCTATGGACAAAAAAAGTGATGGCTAAAAGTATTAACAGTAGGAAGTTCGATCAACTTTTCCACCATTGATTTACTTATAAATAAAACTTCTTTACATGAATAAATGTACTCAGGATTGGTCTTTCTAAACTTCTATGGTGCAACACGTTTCTCAGGGCTTCCCATAAATATATCTGCGCCTGAATTGGTACAAACCCTTGAGTGATTGCTGCTTCAGCTTGTGGTACACTACAGTTTTTCAGGAAATAGCTCAATAATACAACAGTTGACTTGAACAGACTGTCCTCTCCTCTCTCCACATGTTTCACTTCCATAAATATCTCTCACTCTATATAGTCAAACAGAACCCATTTTCCTTTCCACTTCTCTGCCTTACAGGAGTGAACAGCTCACAGCAAAAGAAGTGGGCTAATATAAAAAGATGAATGGGTTTAGATGGCAAAGACGGCCATCTTGACCTATTTCTGGCTCACATAAACACTTGTTGCCTGTTTTTTTCCCTCCCTGTCTGATCAGAGTTAAAAACAGTGGGAGTGAAGGGGCAGAAAAAGAGAAGTAACCCATTTTTGATAGCCTGACAGTCTGACTGATGACAGTGTGAAGCGGAAAGAGGCAATAAATCACAGATGGTTTCTTATTTAGGAAAACACGGACGCACATTACTTCCTTTCAGTCGTCAGAGCAACTGCAAAAGTGCAAGTCTGAGATTTCACACACTGCTCTTTGCAGATATATGGTATATATCCTGTACTCGTACAGCGCTTCGTCATGTCCAGAGGGCCCCAAAGCTCACGCTACAATCAGTCATTCACCTACTCACTCACTGATGGTGGAAAGCTACTGCACAGTAGCCACAGCTGCCCCCTGGGGCAGTCTGATAGAGTGGTGGTCCCCAACCCCCCGGTCTGTGGACCGGTACCGGTCCGTGGACCAATTGGTACCGGGCCGCGCAAGAAATAGTGAAGTATTTCCGTTTTATGTATTATTTGAGTCTGGAGGATCTTTTATTTTGAAAATCCTTTAACCGGATTCTCTCGGTTACTTGCGCGCCAACCCTGAACCCACAAGCTTCAAAATGAGTAAGAAACAAATCAGATGTCTTTGGAAAGTTTCTTTGCAAAGAGGAAAGGCCCAGAGAAGAGACAGGAGAATGAATTTATCCCGGACCGGTAGGTGAGTCCCACATTACAAGCCCGCTCTGCGTAAGATGCGGCGACCGGCTACTAATGAGGCAATGAAGCTTCAAGCTGCTTCGCCACATAGAGACTAAGCAGGCTGTACATATAAGCAAGACTTCGGGTGTCATTGTCTCCCATCACTCCCAGATGGAACCATCTCGTTGCAGACAAACAAGCTCAGGGCTCCCGTGAGTTAAAATTTTCACAAAAGTAAATTTTTCGTCTTTGTGGCATCTTATTTTGAAGGGATATATATATACTTTAGAGACCAGTCAGAGCGTTTGGGTAGTGGTCGAGAGGAGAGGAGTAGAGCTTGTAAGTCTTAAGACTGGTTTAGACGGAAAGATTTAAGAATTGTCGGCCGATTCTCCAAACCTCTGTGACCACAGAGCTGATAAAAGCACATGTTCGATCGGTTCGTTTTCAGCCACACTGCAGGAGCAACACACCACACGAACCAATTCCAGTCACGAACATCCTGATTCCAGAGGATAATCCAGTAAAACCCCCAACATAGCATACGGGAATTTAAAATAACCCAACATGGATGACGATGTAGAAGCAATAGTGATAGTTTGTGGAGTCATTTTAAGAGATAAAAGACATAACAAAAAGAAAAGGTGGTGGGTAATAGACGACGGGAGCAGCTGCTCTATTTGCTGCACTATGATTTGGAGGTGACTGTGTTTTTTCATAGTTAACATTTTTAACTGAACGAACATAATAATGACCTTTAGATCTAATAATAAACATTTCCACATATCATCTCCGATATCTACCGGACTCTCAGCGATATGTCAGCTGTTTGGGATTCCATTCTGTTCTTACGTCACCACGCTTTTTGATTGGCTACGGTACTTGTCACATTCAACAGGTTGTATTCTTGTTCCAAGTCAGGGAAAACCCCACAGGCTGCGTTAAAAAGGGCCAAGACAACCACATTGGGTATATTCAGGATTTAGCGGGAACACTAACACCGCCTTATTTCCCACCCTCGGGGCTGCAGCAACATTTTCCAAGTCTTGACCGGTCCGCGGTAAGAAAAAGGTTGGGGACCACTGCTTGAAAACAGTTGATCAGGTTATTTTACTCAGAATAGTCGACAGATCTGAGGAAAGCTGACCCTTTATTATGAACCAAAGAGTTACAGAAATTTTAAACTGAACACCTGTGAAGCCTGCCAGAGCTCCTAGTCCATCTACCAGCATTCTGCTGCACCCTCTTTGTGGGCTCAGCCAGCCTCTGGGCCATACAACCCGTTATGAGACAGTCCGTCCACGAAGGGTGCAGGGTGCGCCTTCTGGGCCGTTGCTGGCCACCGGACATTTTGCAGCAGGCCCTGCCCTCATGACATTCTTGTTTGGACTGAGCATGTTTTTTCTTGGTCTTTTCTCTCAGGGCACCTTTGTTGGGTTGTTTTGTTTTTGTACTTTTTGTGCGTCTGGTATCTGCCCTCAAAGGGGGTGAGGGTACTGTGAGGATTTGGATTTTTGTGTGTCTTTTCAGTTAATTGAGTCTTTTGGTTGTTGAGCTTGCCCTTGATTATTTCCAGCTGTCCCTTGTTTTCCCCGATTACCCTCAGTTTAACCCTGCTTGTGTCACCTGCCCCTCATCGGACCCTTGTTGTGTGTATTTACCTGTCGTCTTGCTTCCGTGCTTCCTGGATTTTGTGTACGTCATCATTAAAATTATCATTTTACACTACAATTTGGGTCCACTGCACCAATCCTCACCACTTCAACCGCACACTTTATGACATCTGTAACTGTTTACTGGAAGATGTTCATCAGTTCCCGGTTCTTCACTGCAGTGTTTCCTCATTGTTGGCATGCCTTAGTTTGGGGCGAGGTTCTGCTGCCACACAGACGGCCTCACATTTACTTCTAGAGTAGTTTTAATTAAATGCTGTATTTTCTAACAAACAATTTCTGATTCATTTTAAATCTTGAAGGTTTTAATTAACCTCATCAAAAACATTTTTACCAGGTTGTTTAAGTTTTGAGTCAGTATTTTTCTAAGAGACCTAAATGTGGACATTAGTTCTCTCTTTACCATTCAGAAAAACTATAGTGTGTTTTATGTTTAGACAGTTTCAGTGTCATTTTTTGTTGAATTAATTGGTAAGATTTCGATATCGTTTCACCCAGCTGATGAAGTTTGGCTCTGGAATCTCCAGGCTGATCGGAAGAAGCCTAAACGTCATCTGCCTCGACCGGTTCAACCAGTTTGAATATTTATTCATAACCTTTACGTGGGAAAGATCTTCATTCAAAGATGAAGGGGGAAAAAACATTTAGTTGTCATAGCAACCTGGTTTACATGGTTGTTGAATAAATCAGAAGTTCATGATAACAATGGTCATCATTATCATCCTTCTGGTGCATGTTCGGAGTTTTCTATCAGAGCAGCCTCCTGATTGGATCCCAGCTGCTGCCAGTGGCTCAAATGATTCAAAATTTTCTGACTTGATTTGTGGAGTGCTTGACAACACTTGATCAGGTTATTTTACTCAGAATAGTTGGCAGATCTGAGGAAAGCTGACCCATTTATTATGAACCAAAGAGTTCCAGAAAGAATATTCTACAGATGAATAAAACGAGTAAATCAAACCAGGAAAAATCAATTAAAGCAAATTGTTATTTTAAAGTGCAGAACAACAAGTCAAGGTCCCTTCAGTTTTCTTTAGTCAGTGCTAGATTGTTGCTGCTATATGGAGGAAAAACTGAGGAAGAGAACAAAAACCCAGACTATTGTCTTAAGAACAGACTGGAGGCTGCAGAGCCAACATGCTGGAAAACCATCAGCCAACTCAAGCTCCAGTTTCCCTTGCCCTGTCCAGAACAACGTGACAAGTGACCTCTCTTCACTAAAACAACGGAGAAAACTAAATAAACTCAACATCACTTTAAGAAGAGCAAGAAGCCAAGACACCCACCTTCTCTGCTGCTCCATCTCCACTCTCTGCTTTCCCAGCAGGATGTGGAAACTCTTTCAGAAGAAGTGGTTCTTCATGCTGGCTACAAACACTGAATGCATCAGAGATCTTCTATCGGAGCTTTGAGATGCAGGCCCAGAGGATTCTGGACTCATTTGGACCTACAGTAAACAATCTCTGATTTATTTTAAATCTTGAAGGTTTTAATGAATCTTATCAGAAACATTTTAAACATTTCACACACAAAAAACAGAGAAAAACTAAATAAAGTCTGCAGTGACCTTTTTAATCTGTTACTGTAACTGCCCTTCCTTGTTTCATGCTGTGGCATAATGTCCACATTAAGGCGTCTTTGGTATATATTGATTCAAAAATTTAAACAAATCTGGTTAAAAAAATTTGTGATGAGGTTCGTTTAGGTTGATTTCTATTATACAGCGCTTTGATTTTTTTTGTCTGTGAAAAGCACCTGAAAGTTTACTTACCTGTGTAACCCGTAATTAGTCAATTAATCAGACTTATTTTTGCGGGCCTACTTCCTGTTTTCCCCAAAACTTGTGGCGTCTTGCGAGGATTCATCCTGACAATTCACCTGAAATCTCTGACTCCACTGATTTGATCTTTTGTTTGGTGAGTTTTTGTTTGAAGCAAAGCAGTATTGGTTTAGCATGCAATTTCTGCTTGATTGCTCATTGGAGCATTGTCCTATTAGAGCCATTGGCGTTGTTACCTGGCGGGTCACCAAGACTGTCGCAGCTGATCGCAGTTTGGTTCCCCACTTCACGAAGGTAACCTAATGCTATTGTGCCTGTTCTGGTACTGTTGTATTAAATAGGATGTAGCTACACTTATGTTGATATTGCGCAATATATTTAATTTATTTTCCTCACTGCTTGAGTATTTGAGTTAATTTATTTTATTTTCTATTGATTATTTTGAAAGTGAACATTGATTTCAACTTTAACCTTAAATTGATTAGTTGAAATATGATTGATATTTTTGTTTAGATTATGGTTAATTTAACCTGATTGAGATGTTTAATTGGCTTAATTGCATTTAATATGTTTTGCATTTGTATGTTTGTACATTGTTTGATAAAACCCTTAATAGGTTTTCTGGCCTTTTTAGGTCGGGTTTTTATTTTTATTCATGATGGATCAGATCCTGTTCTGAGTCCAAGGATGGCGAGTTAGGAGAAAGAAGAACCCTATGATCTTTGAATTTATTTTGAAATAACTTGTCTCTTACTGTGTGTTTGTAACTGTTTGTTTTTCCCCTTTCAAATCACAATATATACACAAAAACTAAAATCATTGCTTCGTGTTTTCATTCACACCTCGGACTCCTTAAAGAACCATCTTCTGATGCTGCTTTTGTAGCCGCAGTTAGCTGCCTAGCCCATAACTGTTACACTTTAAGATACAGAACTGCTTTCCAAAGAAAAACAATTTGTTTTTCCTAAGAACAATTCTAAATGAGAAAAGAAACAAAGATAAAAATTAAACAAAATGTCTGTCCAGGGAAGAATTTCTGTTATTTTGTAATGTGGTTTCTTTTCTACCTCAAACTGATTTTTTTCATTTAATGTTTTTTACCTTTCCCCCTAAGCAGCACCTCTGCTTCCAACAAAGTGCCTGACAGTGATTTTGCTTATTTTTTGTGTTTGGATTCCTCCATATTTGTTTTGTCCATCATTGTTCAATATCTACTCTGGTCTCTTCACCCAGAGGACCCTGTCCCATATCTAGATCTTGTTTTTTTTCTGTTTCCACCCAGTTTCAGGGATTTTCTAACCATCCTGTTCTTCTCTTTCCTTCAAGTCTCGGGACAATCTGACACCAAGAGTCAGTCTCAGCAGGTATAAGACTCTGACTCAAACCTGCTTTGATTCTGCTGCTTTAAACAGTTTAGGTTCATCAGTAAAGTCCTCCTACAGTAACTGATAAGGTGACCAGAGGGAGGAGTCTGCAGCAGATATGACAATTGTGGATTGAGCTCATTAGCAGAGATCAGCAACCTGTGAAGAGCAGACATGGAAAGCAACATCCCTGGTGAGTAAATCTCTTTTCCAGCCTTTTTCTCTAAATGCTGTATTCTACCTGCTATGACCCACCATTGGATTAAACAAACATCTTTTGCAATACATTTGATCTTTGAGTGTTTATGCACTTATTTGTGGTAAAACTGAATGTTTGACAAGTTTTTATGAGACAGTAACAGTCAACAGATAAATATTTCTCCGCCTCCGATATAACTGGTAATTACTGTCAGTCTGTCTGTGACTCAGTTTGGACGTGTTTTTCTGTGATCACCTTCTTCCTGTTTATCCTACCTGCTGCAGACTCAATGCAACCAAGCAGGTTGATGGGTTTTGCCAGAAAGTCCTGCAAGCTCAACATTTCTGACATCCCTCGTTAACCTGAGCTTCAAAAAATGATGAAGGTGGAGCTCATCTCCTACACACAGAGACTTTACAGCAGATCCTGCCAATTAAGTGGTTGGGAGGAAACCCTCCAACCGAACCAGAACCTAGCTCAGTACCAACTACCTCATTAGTTGAAATAGTTAAGCAGATTTCAACATTTTGCTTAATAGGAGTGTATTACCGTATTTTCCGGACTATAAGCTGCATCCCCAAAATATAAAAAAAAAGACAAAAAAAACAACAAAACAGTAAACATACACATATAACCCGCACTGGATTATAAGCTGCAGATTTCTCTGTCGCTCTAGGTTTTCCACAACGATGCAGCGCGCAGCGGACGGGGTACACGCCCAAAATTTGAATCATAACAATTGAATATCATTTATTACAGCTGAAAAAGAAAATGGTGCCAAGTTTAGATTTAACAGAACTGATAACGGTAGTTTCCCAACGATAACTGTAACGGCCAAAGTGCTGATGCTTCATGTTTACTACTAGCATGTGCTAAATGAAAACGGGCATTTTCTTCTTCTACTGCTTTAGATTTCAATGGTAGCTTGCATCCATTGTTGCACTACTGCCATCTATTGGATCCTCATGATGATCCCAGTATTTAAAAAAACGAAAAATCTTCTTTTTCCCCTTAATGCTACTTGACTGATCAACCACATTCTCAAATTTTAATTCCATATTAAAACCTAAAGGCCCCAATGTACTCGGGCGTACTGTTCGTGGATGGTTGGGTCTTCATACTCGAGCGTACTGATTACCTGAAATTTTCTTGTGAAAACGTCCTTTTCTTCACACAATCCTAATGAGAATTAGCATGTTTGATTAACTATTTGGGATCCTACCTCTGTTTCTTCTCCATTTGAGAAGCTTTAATTCACCGAGGGACAGAGAAAGACACAGACATGCCTGTTCATCCCGCAGACAGCAGGAGGCTGCGCTGGCTTTAGCTGTAGTCAGGGATCCATTCAATAAGCTCTGTGTATCATGTTCATAAAGCACAATTATGATTGGTGTAATAAATGGTGCAGCAATGGAAAATGAGCACATTCCCAATCATTATTTCTTGCCGTTGTTGGGAGAAAAAAAAAGTCAGACTCAACTTACCGGACCACCTCTGTGCTCCACTGTGATAGTCTGGGATGATGTCTTGTTTTTTGTTCTTATAATTCTGCGCAATTCACCATGTCAATATTTGCATGAATATATAAAGCCTGTTGCTGTTAAGTATTTTCACTTTTGTGTCTATCACTTGCCCGTGACAACTTTATATTGACTTATCATGTTGATCTCAACTTTGAAACAATATGAATAGTTGTAGTCAACCTTATCAGCACCATACAGTTTATTGTGAAACACAGTATGCGGTCATAAAAATCTATCCTTGCGTGGACATGTCTGGGACGGCCGCTTCGAGTCCACAGATGCAAACCCCACCACAGCGGGACCATTTAGAAGTACCTGTATGTATAGAGCTGGGGTGGGTGCTGGTATTGGTCAGTGTGTGTTACCCAAAAGGCAGGTGGGCACAACACCATGAGTCAAACAATGACTGCGCCAGCCTACTGTATAAAGTACTGGTGTACCCATTGAATATTTGTAGAATATGGAACAATACGTCCCATAGCGGCTCAATTGGGGTGGCAACCCTACCTCCTGCCAAAGTGCTCCACTGGTGGTTGAAAAATCCAACTATAAGCTGTATGGTTCAAAGCTTAGGAAAAAAAGTAACGGTTTATAGTCCGGAAAATGCAGAAAGTCTGGTAAAAAAAAAAAATATTAAAGTATAATCCATGTTCAAATTGAGCTTTAATCTTAGAAAAGTGTAGCACTTTTTAATGTGTGAAAGGACTAGGTGGAATAAATCAGAAGACTAAAATTGTCTACTGGAGCTGTTGTCAGTAATCAATAAAAACAATGCAAAAGAATAACTGCTTTCAATACCATGTATTTTTAAAGAGAAAATTAAAGTGAAGACCCCAAGACAATCATACATAGAACCCAAAATAATAAATACAAAATAAATATACACAGTACTGCAGTAGATTTTCCATATACATGTGCACAACAGTCTTAAATTTCCCCACTTGTCAGCACAGTGTCTGACCGACACACATTTGAAAAGTCCATAGTTGAAGTGTCCAGATATTTAAGATGACATTGTCCAAGCGCAAGTTGTTTCATATGAAGAGATTAATAGTGGATTGTGTGTCTGAATGGTGAGATAGAGGGAAAAATGATCCAGACATCAGCCTCCTACCAGACCAGTATGGAGTGAATCTCAGGTTCCTCTGGCCCCAGCCAGTTGTCAAAAGCTCACCATCCTTCAATTCTGAAAAGGGTCATCTAGACTGTATTAAAATAAACAGGACCAGTAAATTACCAGCCTGCTAGTTAACTAGACTTTTCAGTTACAGAAATAAATGCATTTTATCACAAATTTAATCTTTCAGACAAAATAAAGATAACATTTATCTCATTATCTTAACCACATGTTGAGTTTAAGAAGTTGGATCATATAACAATGATCAAACAATTGGCATTGGCTACCACCACCAACAAGCTAAACAAACAAAACAACATTGTGTTCACTACTCACCAATTCCATTTATAGTTCAGTGCATGACAACTTCATGGCTCCAAGCTCACTGGATGTTCAGATCTACATGATTTTTATATAGTAAGTTTTAAGAAGTGCATAAACAAAGAGAGGAGCTGATTGTTTGGAAGCACAAACCTGTAGCTCCTTTGTCTCCAACTTTCCCCCTCACACCTGACTGAGAAAGCTGGAGCAAGCCTAAATACTTCAGGTGTGTTAATTGGCTGAATGCACTGTGTGACTGACTGTCACTCTGACCAATGGAGCAGCAAAGGCAGGACTAAGGGCAGTTGTTTACCCTGGGTTACAAAAGCAGACCTTAGAATTGGGAAGACAATACTTCCCAATGTTTTTACTCAATAATCCAATGCCCAATCATTATCATCATTATTCATGTATTGTTCTTCAACAGAAACAACAGGACCAGCAATCAGGATGGTACTTGTTGGAAAAACTGGAGTTGGGAAGAGTGCAGCAGGAAACACCATCTTGAGCAGGAAAGCTTTTCAGTCCTCACTGTGTTCTACCTCTGTGACATCAGTATGTAGGAAGGAACTGGGGACATGTGGGAATTTCTCCTTGGCTGTGGTTGACACCCCGGGTCTGTTTGATACCACCAATCAGGAAGCTATTTTGCAAGAAGTAGCTAAATGCATATCATTTTCTGCTCCTGGTCCTCATGTGTTTCTAGTGACGATCCAGCCAAACAGATTCACAGAAGAAGAACAAAATACCATCAAACTTATTCAGAAGCTGTTCGGAGAGAAGGCAGTCTGCTACACCATAGTGTTGTTCACCCATGGAGATGATCTGAATGAGGAGGAGGTCTCCATTGAAGACTTTATTGAAAGAAGTTCACCTCTCTCTGCTTTTGTCAATCAGTGTGGAAGACGATATCACGTCTTTGACAACAGAAAAAAGGGCAAGGAGCAAAAACAGCAGGTCTCTGAGCTGCTGGACAAGATCAGCAAAATGGTTTACGAAAACAAACAAAGCTACTACACCAACGAGATGCTAGAGGAAGCTGAGAGAGCTATCAAAGAAGAGGCTGAGCGGATTCGGCAAGAAAATCCAGATATAAATCCTAACGATGCAAGGAAACAAGCGGAGATGGATAATAAGTTTACTAGAAATGCAGTTAACGCTGGAGCTCAAACAGGAGCTATGTATGGAGCTATTTTCGGTCCCGTTGGAATGGCTGTTGGAGCTGCGGTGGGAGCTTTAGTTGGCCATACAAAGAAGGATGCCTGCGTCATACAGTGAATATGGTTTAGTTATGCCTGAGCCTATTGTAATCATACTTTTTTTTTTCTCCTGGTAAATGAATTGGCTTTTTGGGGGCTTAATCATATTGTTATAAGGCCTGAGCACTTAAGTGATTCAAAGGCCTATTGTATTTGTAGTGTTTGTTATTTTTCTTCTGACTTAAACTTATAGCTCCGGCAAATGAATTGGCTTTTTGGGGGCTTTATCATATTGAAAACCTCACCAAACTTTGCGGACACATCCAGTCTGTGTGAAAATGACATATAATAAGGTCGCCACAAAAATGTTTGTAATGTCTAAATTAACTTAATATTTCTGTGTAAGCTGGATATTTGTGCCTTGGAAGACATTTATTTAGAAATATAGAAACGATAGTAGAAGATCCTAAAATGGTTCAATAAAGGTTGTGATGGGAAAGTGTCTGAACGTTATTGATCTGTTATGTCTGGCTTTGTCAGCTTAATTATGCAAATATGAGTGTGCAGGTGCCAGTCCCTGCTCCCAAAAGTGCTGGAGACTTCTAATTGGTGGCCTCCTGGAGGTGACAGATATAATGCTGCAGACATGGACTTCCTGCTATCCATTCTCAGCTCATCTCAACTGGTCACACTGTTTGTCTGCTAACACCTTATGAAGTTCTTGGAATTGTAAAAGTGAGCTGCTGTTTATGTTTTCTTCGTTTTCTCATGTTTTTCTTAATTAGGGAGGTAAGTTTTTGTCATTTGGTTTATTCACGTTCAATTAGGTAAGCTGGTTAATATTCAGATGGCTTCCTTTTGTTTGTTGTTTTTAGCTTTATAGCTCATTCTGAAGCCAAAGGCTTGACTTGTAAGATCTGAATCAAAAATAAATCTCTTTAAAATAACATTATAAAATGTTCGATTTTGTGTGTGTCGGCTGCTTGAGATTTGAAGAGGATGGATCTGGTCACCCCTGGTCAGATGGGTTGTAACATGCTACTGATGAACTGGTCCTGATATTTCCCTGGTACATCATAAAACCTCTTTTGGCCATAAAACCTGCCACAATGGTTCTAGATTTGGTTTCCAACCAACAAATACACTTTGGCAGGCCCCATTTAAATTTCTCCAGAAATGTTCTAGTTGGGGGTTGCCATACAAATGCAAATGAAGAGCAGTGACTGACTTGCACTGTATCCCATGCATGGCATGGAGGCCCCTATTGTTCTACCATCAATAGAATATCTGATTATTGGGGCCTACTACAGAAGGCACCTCCTGCTTCCTTTCTGAGTAAAGTTAATTTCCATGTCTTACTTAACTTTCAACGTAAAGTAAGACATGGACAAATTCCATTCACCTAAATATTTAAAAATGACTTGAAGAGCAAAATAAAAGACGCTGCCATCCTGAAACACGTTTTCCTGTGTTTTATGACACCTTCAGGAAGTCATCACATTGCTCCTCTACCAACTCTTTAACAATGTTTTTACCAGCAGTTCCAGCATTTTACGAGAAGTGGCTCGTAAAATGAGTTCAGCTAATGCAAACTTTCACCAGGTGTTTGCTAATTGCTGATGGCTAGTCTGAAGGAGCTCAGTGGAGGAGTCACACGGTAGAGGTGCTCTGTAAAGCATAAGCTCGGTTGGAAACTGCAGCTTTGTCTGACCCCCCCTGGGCATTTTGCACAGCTAAATGGTTGCCACAGAGATTGAAGGATTTCTCAAACATGAAATAATCAAGGCAACACTCCAGGTATATTTTTGATGAGGGAATAACATTACAACATGACATAAAGATCAAAGAGATTGATTTTACTTAATACTGCCCGTTTAAGAACAAGCTATGAAACTAGACATATATCACCACGACTAAAAGAAAGGAAAAGAAACTGAATCTGACAGAGAATCTATTCAGGAAGGAGAACATCAGAGCACCTTATAAAGAACAGACCAAAAAGGAAGAACCGATATTACCAAAACTATTCAATGTAAATATCACAAAAACCACAAGCCAAAAATAACCCAATAATCATGACAAAGTGGCTCCAGGGTGTAAATACTTTTTTAAGACAATGGATGTTTTTGTTTTTAATAGTGCTAACAGCATTATATCATTACCCCCACCGACTCTTTCACTACTTTTCTTCCCAGCCTCCATGTCCATTAATTTAGCCCCAGACTCAAACTCTAATGAAAGCATTGTGGCCATAGCGTCTTTATAGTTATTGCCCCGATGCTCCTGCGCTCGGCGTATGTAGGTCAGAGCAGCAGCGAGGCTCATACGTTCCGCCTAATGCTTTCAGGGAGTCTATACACCCATCCGCTTTATGTTTTACTGCTTCCAAACGCCACAGCCGACAGCCGCGTACTGTAATCAGCTATTAAATACCTAACTGGGTCATTATCTACCAAAAGCCTCTACATTTTTACGAAGCATGTGAAATAAAACGTATCAATTGGTGGACTCTCCTGAGAGCCGCTGCAGGCTGCGACTGATTAACGCTTCCTGAAACTCTGAGGAGCTGCATCTGATACGAAACTCCCTTAAAACTCAATTCGCTTTCCCTCAGTTTTATGCGTTTGGTTATGAGTCTCAGCTTTTCTTCCCTTCAGCCCCCACCATCAACCCTCCACCCCCCAACACACACACACACACACACACACACACACACACACACACACACACACACACACACCCCTGAAACCTAAGAGCCCCATGGGATCAGGTGTGAACAGTGGTAAATTGAAAGGTCCCAGGCAATCATGCAGCAGCCGTACTCTGCTCATTCAGCTGGGCAATTCGCCGTGGGCCAGGATGGGGAGGCAATGGCCAGACTCATAAACCCAGCCTGCCAGGCTGCGCGGCGCTATGGCTGTAAGACCCCCGATGCTCCCGCACAAGGCGATCTGTGATTGACTGCAGCTCCAGGCGGGAGCGAGCAGCTCCGGTCTGGGCTGCAGGTTCAACCAAGGCGGCTCTGTGCAACGCAAGACCGGGGTGAAGAATGTTCAGTGCTTCTTCTCTGGTTTCCTTCAAGTTTTGAAATCATAAATGAAAAATTCTACACAAAGGACCTATTTTGCTGCTGGTAAGAATAAAGTTCACTCCCTAAATACATCTTTATATATATATATAAATATTTTTTGTGAGTGAGATAAACACACTGATTTTTTTAAATATATATATATATATATATATATATATATATATATATATATATATATATAACAGATGTGTAGAGCTAGAGATTATGTGGTAGAAGATGAGGATGAGGTGAAGG